>APFE030139800.1:33248-82147 GCA_000404065.3 Pinus taeda
TACTAATAACAATAAGGGGTTACACTAGTAGTATAGGGACCTAACATGTCCCTCTCCTTCAAAAAGTATTGTCCTCAATGCTTGAGTAGTTCTTGATGCTTCTGTATAAAATTCTTGTCCTCCCATGTGGAATATTCAGCGAGTAAGTCCTTCCACTTGATGAGATACTTTTAAATTGATCGATTTCATAGCTATTGGGTTCTTGTTTCTATGACTGCTCCAGGTTCCAATATGATTTTTCCTTCCTCGTCAAGTTTTGGCAATATTGTTTGAACTGGGATATTCTACAACTTTTGAATGAGTGGCGACACTTCTGCATCCTTCTTCCATTCATCCCTTGATTCGTTTATCCAATCTGGTTGGATAATAGAAATAACACAAAAAAATGCTTCCATATCCTCATCCCTTCTTCAGAGTGCATCTGCAACAACATTTGGCTTCCCGTTTTTGTAGATGATTTCAAAATCATAACCCAACATATTTGTGACCCATTTTTTCTTTTCTTCTAAATCTTTGTTCTAAAAGTATTTCAGACTATCATGATCTAGTTTTACCTTGAAGTGTCTTCCCATTAGGTAAGGTCTCCATTTCTTAAGTGCATGTAGTATTGCCAATGTTTCCTTCTCATCAATATCTTGCTTGAGATGTAGCAGTAAAAATACCCAATCACCTACATCAAAACTTATTTCACTACGATGTTGATTTGCCTCTTGTTTCATTCGATTCTACACCAAAGAGGTGTTATCCTTTAAACGTTGGAGAACTTGTTGTTGATGCTTGATTTGATCGTTCAGTAATTGAACCTTTTTCTGCTTGATATATCCTTCTATCTTGAGAGTTTGAGTGGTAATTTCTTCCAATGCATTACAAGATATGGTCAGATTCATTTCTTGAAGCTCAATGTGATCTTTCACTTCTTGAACATTTTTCTTCTTAATGTGTCATTTTATCTTGATAGTTTGAAGAGTGGTAATTCTAGCCAATGAATTAAAAGATATCATAGGATTCATTTCTTCTTTCTCGATGTGATCTTTCACTTCTTGAACATTTTTCTTCCTGATATGTCCTTCTATCTTGAGAGTTTGAGGAATGGTAATTATTTCCAATTCTTTACAAGATATGGTCGGATTCATTTCTTCTTTGTCTAGGGTTGGTTCCTGGTGTATATCATCTTCTTTTGATGTTTCTTGATCATTTTCTTCTTCCTCTTCATAATCTATGTAAAATAATTTCTTCTCAACACACTTATGACCTTTAGTGTATTTTCTATCACAATTGTAACAAAGCCCTTTTTCTCTTTTTTCTTCTAATTGTTGTAGTGAAAAATCTTGTAGGTTGTGGAAGGCTAGGAGAAAAAGAACTTCCATAATTATAGTCATGAGTGGTGGGATTCCTTGTTTCCGTAATTTCTCTTTCAATTTTTCTTGCCAACCTGAATGCCTTCTCCAATGAATCGGGTTCCCAAAGACGAACCTCATGTTGAATGTTATCCTTTAAAGTCCCTATGAAGACATCAATCCTTTTCTTCTCTGGAAAATCATTTACCCTTATATTCAATTTTTTGAAATCCTCAATGTGCTCTGCCATTGAACCCTTTTGTTTGAAATTTATCAATTGGCTAAAGAAGGTGTTACTCTTTGTATCCTCATAATGTGCTATCATGTCTTCCGTGAAAATTGACAAGTGACAAGTGCTCTACGAGAACACAATCCTTTATACCATAAAAATGTATACAGTTATAAATATGAATATGCAATACGTACCTTTTGTAACAGTTGCACCTCATGTAGATCAAAATATTGCTCCATCTATAGTATCCAATTTATCGGATCCTTGTCATCAAACTTCCTTATATTGCCTTTTCTTGATTTTAGGAGCTCAATCTTGAAACGACTGTAACTCCATATTTTCGAATCTCCAAGTTTTGAAATTTCATCTTGTAGTATCCCTCTCAGCCCTCTTTCCAATCCTAGATGTTTGATCAAGATTGGATTCTGTAAGGAAGCATTATGTCAAATCTCCCACGATGACTTGATTATAGACTAGTTCAGTAGACCAAACTTGTACGAAGTTCCTCGTGTCACTGTTTCAACCTTAGGACATGAAACCGATACATAGAAAACTGTAGTCCATCGTCTTTCTATAACTTCTTATGAAATTTCAATTTTATGCTCAGAGAGAAAGTTATGATTATTTTCCCAAGGTCACCTATTTAGGATGTAATTCGGGAGCCTGCAAAAACCCTAAATGTCTTAGATTATATCTCCGAAAATATAGCGAGACAATATTTGAAATTTGGACCCGAGCTTCATTAAGATTTTGTTTCAAATGGGTTTTAATTTCAAAGTCTGAACCTTCATAGAACAAATATTATAGTGAAACGTTCACGATGACCTATCTGGGATGAAATTTCGGAGCTTGCAAAAACCCTTACATCCTAAGATCATATCTCTGAAAATATAGTGAGACATGATCTCAAATTCGGATGCATGGTTCAGACTAATTTCTTCTCAAACGATTTTTTTTTTAGCTTCTAAAACTTCATAGCAAAAACGGTATAGAAAAAATGCCACTATGACCTATTTGGAGCAGTGAAACCCTAGAATCCATAGCTCTGATACCGAATGTTATGAAACCAACTCACAAAAATATAGAAAAGATAGATCAACGCCTTAGAATTCAGCTTCTTTGAGGGAGAAACCTCCTTTACATTACACAAATGAACAATTCTTGGATGATACAAATGACAAGACCTCCTTTCTATATATAGGAGTCTAAGGGGTCATAATATAATATGAGCTGACATAACAATAAGAATCTAAGGGCAGACTAACAACAATAGTGGGCTTCTATGGGCAGAACAATATAATAAGGGGGTTGTATGAATAACAATAAGGGGTTACACTAGTAGTATAGGGACCTAACAATGTCAGTGTCAAAACCATCAGGGAATTTGATTAATGCTAGGCTAGGTGGAGGCTTAATATTAGCATGGATTGCATTGTAGATGCTATTGAACATAGTACAATAATCTTGAACTAACTCATTAGGATCTCTTCTAATGTTATCATATTCAGAAAGCATTTGCAAAGGGTCTTTCTTTATCTCCCATCTATCAATGAATAATCTATGAAAAACAACTAAATCTGCAATATGATTAGCTGGTAAATCTTTGAACCATTTCTTAACATCCATAGTTAATGTTTGGGCCAACAACCTCATTTGACATCAGATTCATCTATCTCATGCAATTCCAAATAGTGAGTCATTTTGTTCACAAGATGTTGGGCAGTATACTCACCAACAACATCAAACAAAAAATTTTTGCTTTGGTAATATTCGGGCATGGCATGGAGCTGAGCTAGTAAAACCAAAGGTGCATATCAGTCTACCATGGTTGAGGTTCTAGTTTAACTATTGGGTAAAGTAGTGGTTCTTGAGGAAGGCCTTGAAATGGATGGAGATGAACCAGATGAGGTTTAGGTGTTTGGTTGATGAACAACTGGTTTAGGGGAATGGACTATGGTGGATACAATTGGTAAGGTGGTAGTAAATGAAGGTGTATTTATAGTATTTGAAGATTGTGTAGAAATTTAAGAGACAATAGTAGCAAGGGAAGCTAGTTCAACAGATTTTTGAAGGTAAGAATCATCTATATGGCTTATCAATGTAGATGTTAAAGCTTCTAACTTGTCAAAAGTATGCAACACAAATTTCTCTAATTTGGGATGTATAGGCACCCTTTTTGATTCAATGAGTTGAATAAAATTAGGGTCTAACACAGTTTCATGAATTGCATTCTCTGATTTAGTTCTAAACAATGAGAGATCAAATGAAAAATCAAATGGAATTTCCTCTAAAGTTGATAATTTCTCTGGGAGTGAATTGTTTTTAACTAACTGGCTACTACTTGGTTGAGTTTCTACCTTTTCTGGTTTTCTTAAAACCCTATCTGGGTCATCAACTATCGTAGCAGGGTTCAGATCTAGATTTTCCCTAGTATAGTGAGTCTTTTTGGGAGCGAGAATTTTAATTTTTTAATTGTTTTTATGAAACTTTTTAACGACATTCTTAAAGATGATCTTAAGGGGCATAAGATAATGTTTTAGGTTTCCTTAAAGTTTTATTACACTAAGGATCGAAGTCCCAACATGTTATCGCTCCAATATTTGTCTAGAGTTTTGGAGAAAGAAATGATTAGAGGTACCCACAAACCAGCTTTGGAGATTAGGATCTAGCCTTCCTAATCTCAGATAGGTCTCTCTCTTTTTTATTTAACTTTGTTTAGTTATTTTAGTTTAGGCTAGTTATGATTGTGCTTGGATTTAGATTTAGGTTTGGTGGTGGGATCACTTATTTAGATGAAAAAGTGTTGTCTTTTACTATTGGGCTATGGGGTCAAATTTCAGACAAGCAAGATGGGATCAAGTTCTAAAAACAATGTCTACGAGGAAAGATAACAGAGTTACCTCAGATCTTAAGGCTGGATGGTGAAGTAGTTTTCAATCAGATCTAAAGAGAAATTAAGGGTTCATTAGGCCAGATTATGAAGAAATTGAAAGAGGTCAACCAAGATGGGAGAGAAATTAAGGGTTCTTAGATCCAGATATCAGAAGAAAACATGTAAATGATTAACTATGGAAAACATAGTGTACTTAGACAAATTCTGAGATAAATTTCTAGTTAATTCATTCTACTTTAGATAGCATTTAAGTTTTTGAAAAACATCAGAAAATAACAAATTGTCAATGAAAATACTTCACTGTAATAGCTCTACACATGAATCCTATAATGCAATCTCTTTATTACTTGCTCTATTCTGTTGACTTGAAAATTGGTACAATAACCCTCAGGTTTATGATCAAAATAAATTTACAAATGTACAACAATCCACACTCAAAACTTCCAACTATGAAGTATTTATACAAAAATGATTTTAAAAATATCCCAAACTGTCTTGGGAACTAATCTAGGAGAAAGAAAAATCTACATATAAGAAGATAGAGACAGCTATTGAATTGATGCTTGTTGCCTCTGCTTATTAGGTTATATTGGATTTAATCTTTGATATGTTGCACTTTAATCTGTGCTTTTTTGTTTGGTCTTCATGATGGATGCTCTATTCACTTTGATCTTTCAACTAATACACTTTCACCTGATACATTTTGATCTGGCTAACCTGTCATTATCCTTTTACTGTCCCCTTTTACTTTTACTGTACATTTTTAGCTTTTGACATTTTACAGTAAGTCATTTAATTTCTCCCATGTTTCGGCATCTTGTAATTGGATATTTATCATTTTCCTAAAATTCTCATCTACCTCTGTATACTTGGAAAATATAGGCTTATTGACAAAAAGGTGTTCTACCTCATGCTAGAGGTAAACAATTTCTCAAAAGTTTGATATAATACTTTGCCAATAGGTATTCCCTTCATGGATGAAGTATTCACCTAATCATTGGCCACTTCCCAGATTTTTCTGTTATAGTCCTCATGTGTCATTAGCTTATAATTTATTACCAATCATTCAGTAAACTATTTTTCCTCAAAATTTCAAATTTGACCATGAATCTGTCAATGGCTAGTTGTATGGTTTGACACTTCTCTACTAGGTTTAACATCAAATTCCTCTTGGTGAGGACCCTTTTCACTTCCAAAATTGTACCTGTTCTGTTAGGTATCTCTAATTCCTTTAGCTCATACTTTTCCTTGGTGTTGAGGAAGTGAATGATCCTTGCAACTTCCTCTGCATGTCCCCAAGTTCTACTTTGACTCTTTGCATGGCTTCTGTAACCTACTTTATTAAATTAATCTGTTCAAAAACAAATTGGATGGATGGCTAAATATCATTGGTAGAGTCAATGATATTGGCCCACAATTTCTCCTTAGCCTGACCTAGGGGTTCATTGTAGGTGAATGATGTGGAGTATTTCTAGATCAAGGGTGTCTACTAGACCACTGATCTCTCTTTTCCCTTGGTATCCAACTTTTGGATGCTTACAGGGAATTTATATGCTTGATAATACATAAACATGTGAAATAACACTAAAAAGTATTTGAAAACTCTTTCAGTTAGCAATCTGGTGAATTGTTCATGCATCCTATCTATAATGAACTGAGCATAATTATACATGGTAATGGGAGGCTTGTCTGGGGGAAAAATGGATAGGAAGGCTAGGATGACCTCATCCACATTCTCATATGTGGTATATACTAGGATGCAAGAGAGCATGGTGATTATATGTCTACCTGTCTCTGAACAAATGGTGGCGACATAAGGTGGAGTATTTGTGGGAGTATGGCGGTCTTCTATGACGAAAGTCTAGAAGCTTTGCCTTAACTTAACCAGGTCTAGTGTGATATATAAGTCCAATAGGTCTCCAATAGATAATGGGGTCTCATTAGGGCTAGGTTGGACATGCAACATTTGTTTGATAGACTCTAGAGTGAGGGTGAATAAGAGCTGTTGGTTAGGGGGCAACAATAGCCCTTTGGCTAGGGATATAGTAGGCATGACAAAAATTTATGATATCAGGGAATGGGTGAACTTCATGGAATAGATATTTGGCTAAGGTAGATTCCCACAGATGGATTTCATCTATATGCTTCAGGAATCTATCCTTACTCCAGCAGTGGAGCTTCAGAAGGTAGGCTGGTGAGGGAGTATATTTTATCCGGAAATCCTTGTCTCCTAGTGCCAAATTGTCGATGTCTTATGTCAAAAGAGGTATGGGAAGCCATGACTGAGTTTATGGATAGGGATTAGGCTCGTATTGGATGCAGAAGTGAGGTTTGGGAAACTCTGACATAGTGAGAGGGTAATTACAGTTTGCAAAACAGGGGTTTTGGGTATACAAGAAAATTATTCTTCAATTAGGCAAATGTATTAATTAAATTAAATTAATTAATCTTTAAACTGGACTGTACATTTTCAAATAGAGATGGCCATTGTGGTTTTCCAAAAAATTGCTGGAATTTGGTGGTATGGCCTGCAAACTGGTTTGAATAGTGATTGCAGATGGTACAGTGGCTTCCGCTGTGAACTAGACACTTGAATTGGGCATCCAGAGCTTGTTCGAGAGGTAAACAATGGTCAATTTTGGTTTCAGAGGCTAAGCATGTCGCAGAAAGGCTTGAGCAACATTCATAGTGAAAATGAGCAAAAAGAGTTGAAATGGGCTTCTCTAGCCTTTTAACTTGCAACGATTACAATTTGGCACAAAATTTTATAAATGAACAGTGGATGGTTTTGGTTTGGGTGGGGAGGTGGTTTCTTGGGCTATCAAACCACTTTTGGAGAGTGGGCAATATTTCCTTGAGAGCATGCAATCTTGCCTGGGGCTGCCATGTAGTAGAACAGTGCCCGGGTAAAACCATGGATCTCGTGTGCTCTTGGGCTGGTAATGGTTGGATAGTGAATGAGCGCGATATGGATGTGTGCCATCGGATCTCAGGGTGGAAGATCAGATGGCTGTCACATGGTCAATATGCACGTAGGGAAACAGAGTCAGGATTTGTGGTGCCCAAGGGGTTAATTACAATTAATTTGAATTAATTAATAACTAAGGCGAGGATTTAAAATATAATCAGCAGGTCTAATGGACTGGGACCATGGGTTAATGTGGTGGGGTAAGTTTAACTGCACCAAGGGTTGGTGCGTTAAAAGCTTTTTGTCAGGGAAATATGAGTTGGGGAATTAATTTAAATAATGTTGGGGGTTGGGGGGGGGATAAAAACTTAGGACAGGGGGTTTTTATGGGTTTTGAAGGGAAAATAAGGAAATTAATAAGGGGGAAGGTGAGTTTTGCAATATGGAATAGGTTTCACACTAAAGAAAGGTGGTTTTGGGTAGGGGGTGAGTTTTGGAAGGTAATTTACTAGGGAAATGTATGAAACCAAGGGATAAGGGTCAAAATCAAGGGAAAAATGGTATTCAATGAAACAATGATGAAGTAATGGGGAAATTAGTAAATATGTATGTGGGGGTGAAATGAAATGAGGGGGAGTTAATAAAACAAGCTTGTGAACATCTTTTCACTCTCATAAATGCTCCTACATATGAAACATAGGATTAAGTATGATAAATGTGCTTTTAACTGAGCAACCTTATACATTTGCAACCTTTCTCCTACCTACCCATTACTTATCCTAATATTTTTTCTTCACTTTACTGGGTGCATTTAAGCTAGCAAACCCTTTATTTCCTTTTCTTTTGACAAGAAAACTATCTAATTCTAACCTTATAACTTCCAATGGCTCAGATTAAGATGATGAGCACATTTTTATTCTCTACCTAACCACTAATCCACCAAGGTTAGGAAGTTTGGCTAGATCTTTATTCTTTATCTATCAACATAAAATTCGAAACATGAATGAGTCAAGATTAAGCTATTTGGCCATCATGGGTTGTGGCATTTATGACAAGTTGCACACAACCATTATTTTGCATAGTAAAGTAACAAGTAGTGGCACTTTAATTTGCAGACTTTCATGATATTTTTTATTTTTTGTTTGGGGTTGATATTTTTCACTTTTTATTTTTATCTTATCTTTTTATTTTTGTCCTTTGATTATTCTTTTAGGAAATACCCTCTTTACATTTTTTAACTTTTAATATGGAAAATATTTTGTAGAAAGCAAAAGTATGTACAATTACAAGAATAACCATAGCGAATTCAAAATTATGAATCCTATTATTATAGGACCCTAACAAGTTGTACATTATTTTGAAGAATCTAACATGATGACTCCCTAAATATTTAAAATAGGGATTCTACGAAGAAACAATGACACATTTCAAGATCAATAATTGACAAGTTGACATAAAGGAATATTATAGTCAATTTTAGTGATGGTAAAAGTTAATCCATATTGACAAGATAAAATCAATAATAATAGTTCATATAAAGCATAGTATGTCAAACAAGCATTAAGAAAAATCATTTTGAAGCTGCAAAGTTGCAAGAAAAGTATGGATGAATTATTTATATAGATCAGATGTGATGCAAGTAGTCGAACAGGTAGCCCGATTCCAAGAAACGATAAAATAATATCATGTCATTATAGTAAAAATGATATTTTGATAGTTCATGGGAACCATAAAATATGCACTACGGTATCCTAAAGAAAATGAGTTAAGTATTGGAACATATGTAGAATTTGTTGATTGGGTAGGAAGTGTCGATAATCATAAAAGTAGTAGTGGAGCAACTTTTCATTTAGGTGGTTGTCTTATTTCATGGTTGAGAAAGAAGCAATCTTCAATATCCTTATGTATAGCGGAAGTAGGATACATAGTCACAAAAACATGTTGTATGCAAGTTCTCTAGATGAAACAAACCTTTCAAGATCTTCAAGTGAAATTTTACAAGCCAATTCCAATCTTCTGTGGTAACATCAACACCGTATGTATCTCTAAGAATTCTATGACACATTAAAAAAAACACATTATGGTCAAGTACCACTTTGTTAGAGAACAGGTTGCCAAGAAGAACATCAAAATTCAATAAATTGGGAAAAAGGAACAAAACATTCTAATCAAAGTGGATCTTCAAAAAATACTAGTGGCATGGTGAAAGTATAAAAACATCAAAGTGGCAGAAACTCTACAAATTTAGCATCGTTCAAAGTGCTTGTCATCCTGATTCCAATGGTATGAACGACACTCAAATCTGATCTTGTATGAAGAAGTTAGAGCAAGTGAAAGCTTATGTTTGACTTGGATAGGTGGCAAGAGGAGACATCATGGAAAAACTTCAGTGAATGGGGAAGCACCAAGTGGTAGGCCACCATTGGTCTCACATTTCACTTACCATAGAAAGTAGAGGTCAGCAGTTTCAAATTGGCCCTAGGTAAGAAAAGTTGTGATGTGATAATCACATATCACAATTGCAAAAGCAAAAGTGTTTCTGAAGTGGCACCAGTTGTAGAATTTTTCTACGAATCAGCTAGCTCTGATACCATGTAGAACATTTTCTACAAATCAGCTATCTCTAATACCATCTAGTAATTTCCCACCTCTAGATCAACCTAGTAATGCAATGTACTAAATAAAAACACTTGATCTACTTCTACAAAAAATTTAGCGGAAGCTTAATCAACCATGAGAAACATTAATAAGAACACATATAACTGATAAGAAGGAATCAATCACACATAACATAGAATAATTTTCCTGGGGAAAGAACCTACCTAAAACCCCATCTATGTATTATCATACAAGTGGAAATATAGTTTGGATTATAGAAAGCCTTAGCTTGGAAGCTATCCAGCTCTCACTACAATCCCTCTGCTGCTCATAGACAGTTAAAGGCCTCTCACAAACCTTCTCCTCTATCCTCCAAGCCTCCTATTTCCTTTTGCAGTTTCCTTGAGGTCCAGTGCTGCCACTTGTGTGAATTGGCCTCTTCACACACTCACTAACCTCTAATCTAATTGCACAAACATGAAGGAGTTAAATCCTCATCATGGATGAGCTTCCTTTATAGGAAAAATATTCATCCAACTGATAGTACATTGTCCCTACTCTGATCTCAACTAGGTCTCCGTCTAAACTGACATGCATGAGTTATTTAAGCTATAATATTCAATTATCTGAAAATACCAATTGTTACATGCATGCAAGCATTAACAAACTGAATCTCATTAATTTAATAGTTTGTTAAATTAATCTAACTGGACTTGACTCAGTTAATTGAGCCAACTAATTACAACTCATAATTGCAACTCATCCTTATCTCTTTAACCGATCGATAAATTCATCAATTAATAGATAAACTATTGCATATCCTCACATAGACTTCAATTTTGTTTTTCCTTAACTAATTAACTCATGGAGATTAATTAATTAATATTTTAAACTATTGTTAAGACCAAATTCGTTTTTACTTCCTATAGTTAGATTAGGGATTGCTAAAAATAGGAAGGGACCCAAAAATGCTATTTTTAGAAGATTCTATTTTTAGTAGTTTCACCTCTCACCCAAGATT
This sequence comes from Pinus taeda, assembly GCA_000404065.3. Lineage (NCBI taxonomy): Eukaryota > Viridiplantae > Streptophyta > Pinopsida > Pinales > Pinaceae > Pinus > Pinus taeda. Next base: position 44,238 of record APFE030139800.1, read on the forward strand.
TCCAAAATGCTCATTGGCCAAACTGCTATTTTTAGTAGTTCTATTTTTAGCACTTCTAAATTTAGAATTTCTTGTTGCACACTTTTCAACACTCCCTCTCAATAGGAAAGACTTCCTCTTGAACCTGATCCTGTAACTCTGGAATGTTCTGCATGCAACACATCCACTAGGTAAGATTGCTCCAACAACTCTAGGAACAAAAAACACTCCAAACTGACCACTCTGTTGGGCTAGAAATATAATCTGATGTTGAGGCTCTACCTACTACTGACAAGTGCTCCCTATCTAACATTTGTGCTACTTCAACATCTTCATGCATCTTTTACCATTGCACACCTCTCTATGCCACCTAGCACTATGCAACAGAATTGTGTCTCCTGCATTGCTACAACCTACATGCTCTGTGTTGTCCTGGGATTCCCTGCTCTGTAGCTCTCTCTGCCACTCCATCAACATCTGTCTCTACCCAATCAGTCAGTTCCTGATGCTCCACATCGGGGGTCCCGTAACAAGGTATCATCCAAGAGGTTGGGTACCTCAAGGATCCTACCCCTCCTCCTTGGGACAATCACTCTATATCACCCCACCTCGTACCTAGAGGTATGGCTACATGTGATCCCTCTACCCACCTGGCTCAAATTTCCTTCCTACTAGAGGTCTATGCATGAGTAGATGTCTCTACTCAGTGTCCTCTCAGCTTCCCTTGTTGTGGCTCCTCCACAACCTCCTAAAACTGCTGCACCAATCATGGCTCCTCCAACTATCTGAGACTTCTTCTGGTGATGCATGTTGAGAGGTAATTTACTCTCCCTCTCAACCTCCAAGTATCGAAACTTGGGCATACTCCTAAAGGCTTTGCATTCATCTTGTACCTCAAGTGCATACAAGTTCTTGGCTAGCACACCAATCTATTTCCACTTTCCCGCCGTCACGAAATTTTCTAGAAAAAGAGCTGATTTTAAATCAACGATATCTCCCTCATCCGAATTCTGATTCAGCCAATTGTTTTTTGATTTTGGGTATTTCTCGACAAGGAATCCAAATATACTATTTGTTTCTAAAACTTTTGTACAGAAATTTTCATATCTACTCTGCAAACTCTCGGCTCAAAAATCAAAACTTTGAAATCTCCTCTTAGTATACTATTCTCTCCTTGATCACCTGTGCTCTAATACCATGTAGAAATTCCCCACCTGTAGGTCAACCTGGTAATGCAATGTACTAAAGCAAAACACTTGATCTACTTCTACAAACAATTTAGTGGAACCTTAATCAACCATGAGCAACATCAATAAGAACACATATAACTAATAAGAAGGAATCAATCACACATAACACAAAAGAATTTACCCAAGGAAAGCACCTGCCTAAAACCCCATCTTTGTATTATCATACAAGTGGAAATATAGTTCAGATTACACAAAGCCTTAGCTTGGAAGCTATCTAGCTCTCAGTACAATCCCTCTACTACTCATAGATAGTCAAACGCTTCTCACAAAGCTTCTCCTCTACCCTCCATGCCTCCTATTTCTTTGTGCAGTTTCCTTGAGGTCCAGTGCTGCCACCTATGTGAATTGGCCTCTTCACACACCCACTAACCTCTAATCCAATTGCACGAACATGAAGGAGATAAATCCTCAGCATGGATGAGCTTCGTTTATAGGAAAAATATTCATCCAAGTGATAGTACAATGTCCCTTCTCTGATCTGAACTGGATCTCCGTCTGAATTGACATGCATGAGTTATTTAAGATATAATATTTATTTATCTGAAAAAGCCAATTGTTACATGCTAGCAAGCATTAACAAACTGAATCTCATTAATCTAACAACTTGTTAAATTAATCTAACTGGACTTGACTCAGTTAATTGAGCCAGGTAATTACAACTCATCCTTATCTCTTTAACTAATGGATAAATTCATCGACTAATAGAAAAACTATTGCATGTCCTCACATAGACTTCAAGTTTGTTTTTCCTTGACTAATTAGCTCATGGAGATTGATTAATTAATATTTTAAACTATTTTTAAGACCAAATTCGTTTTTACTTTGTATAGTTAGACTAGGGACTGCTAAAAATAGGAAGGGACCCAAAAATGTTACTTTTAGAAGATTCTATTTTTAGTAGTTTTACCTCTCACCCAAGGTGGCCAAAATGCTCATTGGCCAAACCATTATCTTTAGAAGTGTTATTTTTAGTAGTTTTATTTTTAGCACTTTCTAAATTTAGCATTTCTTGTTGCACACATTTCAACACCGGTAGGGTCCTCATTGTGATTGTGATATCACATATCACAAATTAGAGGGGATCAAGTGTTTATGAATTAACCCTCGACAGAGTCTAGTTGCAATGCGATATATCACAATCAAAGTTCACAAAAGGGGAGCAGTAGTATGGAGTGCCAACCTCATTTCTACACCGATTGTGATTTGTGATGAGGCCCAATAAGTTATGATATGTGTTTAATAAGATGTTAGGTTTGTGGTCATCATTGGATGCTTAATGTATGGTCCTTGGTCTGTTTGTCGATTGGAAACATTGATGGGAGAACCATTGATAGTAATAGGTAGTTGGGTTAAACACATAATTAAAGAGCTTTTCCTTGTTAAGTAAGGGTTGTTGCCACAATGTGAGATCCTCAATATTAAATCAAACCCACCTGCTAACTTGGTCTATTGTTTAGAACTACCCGAGAGTTGTGGGGTGTACCGCCAACATATATAAAGGAATATCTGGGTCAGAGAAAGGCATAGACGATGGAAAAATTAGTTCATAAGCCATTGTGCATAGGAGAACCTAACCTTGCAGGACATCGAAACCTCACCTTGATCAACAAGGAGGTTCCGAGAAGGTGCATAAATGCCGATTATCCAAATTGAGTGTTCGGATAGGCGATTTTGTACGATTTTTCACCAGGATTTCAATAGTACTTTATGTTTCTGAATTTTCGGTCTCCATTTTTTGTCCATCTTCCAACTTGGATGTATAATGATTGTAATTGAATGTTTCTTGTACTTTTATCTCTTTTTATTCCACTTAATGAATGTAGGCCTCCCCACTATTGAGAAAGGCCCGAAGATGTAGTCCAAATTGGATGAACTCTATAATCAAATCATTGTGACATGGTTTCATTTTTACGTTGCTATTTCTACATAGTTTTATGGGATTTTAAGTTCCATTGTTAATAAGCTCTGTTATATGTAATTATGGTAAATCTATAAGCAAAAGATATTGGATCAAGTTTGGTATGAGACTAGGTCTTTGTTGATGTGAATTGTATGAGTATATGCTAACTTGGAACAAGCTACGAAAAGGATAATGAATGCTTGAGTTCTTTGATACTGAAGTAATATGTGCACAATGAAGAAGAAACATGGCAAATGAAGAAGCTCATTGGGAAGAGGAACAAAATTTTCGCAAAGTATTCTATAATGTTGCAAGGAAAGTGGACAACTTATTTTGAGAGTATGAGAAGGAACTTGGGCATGAGAAGGAAGGTGGCGATGATAATAGATCAAAAAATCATGAAGGTGGAAAAGAACATCCTCCTCCCTCTCCTTCTTCAAGTGATTTTTCTCATCACTCTAGTAACGATTCCAAACGCACATCTAAGAAATTGTTCTTCAAGATGCACAATGGAGAGTCTAGTGTAGAAAGACTTAATAATTGGATAAGGGTGATAGATGCCTGTTGTTGGATTCATCAGATCGAAGAAGACAAGGCAAAGGTCTAGTTAGCATCTCTTCAACTGAGTGGTACTGCTCGCATTTGGTGGGAGAGAAAGTTGCAGAAGGGTAGAAAAAAGTAAGGTAACCTTCTTTCCTCTTTGTCAAGTTTTATTTTTGCATTGAAAAAATAATTTTACCCTTTGGGCTATAAACAAAAGGAACTAATGGAATGGAAATATCTGAGGCAAGTTAAAGGCCAAAATGTGCAAAGCTTCACTGAATAATTTCATAAACAAGCAATAAATTTAGGCATCTCATTAGGTTCGCCCGAGAATGTAACTAAGTATGTTGGTGTGCTACATAGTTACATAAGACATTGAATCCTATTGTTCAAGCCTAGTACGATTGATGTGGCTAGCATAAAGGCATTTCATCTTGAAAGCCAAGACAAGAATGACAGAGATGATCAAGCAAAGGAAACAATGTTCAACCCTCAACATGGAAAATTCTAGAAGAAGGGCAAGGCGAAGGCTAAGAAGATCGACATAGCCAAGAAAGAAGATGAAAAAAATCTATCTTGCATGCATTACAAGAGAGAAGGCCATGACGAGGACCACAATTGGAAGCTACATCCAAAGCTAAGACCAAAGAGATTCAATGGAAAGGGCAAACAGAAGATAGTGGCAACAACGCAGCAAGACCTTGAATCAGATTCTGGCATTGAGACATTGATCACAACCATGGGCATAGAAGGTATTCCTTTTATGAATACTAGTTCTCATTCAATTGTAAGTACTAGTTATTTGAATGAGCCTGTAAGTAATGAGAGAAAGAGAATTGAAATATTCCACATCAAGGTTATTCTAAAACACACAAAGGTGTAAACTCTATTCGATTCTGGTTCCCAAGAAAATTTAATCTTAGAGTCCTTAGTGAAAAAGTTAGGCCTCAAAGCTAAGCCTCATCTGAGTCCATATCCACTTGGTTGGGTAAGAGATAAAGAAAAGTTACAAGTAACCAAGCAATGTAGGGAAATATTTGTTATTACTTCCATATTAGCTGATGAGGTAGAGTTGGATGTTGCGCATTTGGACATTTGTGGAATTATCTTGGGAAGTTCATATCTATATGAAAAAAGGTATTTTTATTTTGGCACAAAAATAAATACCACCTCGCAAAATATGGGGTAGAATATATAGTCATAACTCATCATACAAAATTTAGTGTTAGCCTCGTAAGTACGTGACAAATTAAATTACTGGTTAATTTCAATAATTGGTGCATGCTCATGGTAGTGAGAGCGAAAGAGGCTGAGATGGTTGATGCTTTCAAAGGTTCTAATCTAGACCATGAGAAAGAATTGTTTGAAATTATTTCTGACTATGCTAGATTGTTTCAGGAATCAAGAGAATTGCCCCAAAAATGAGAAAACCAACATGAGATCCATTTACAACAATATGATAATTTACCGGATATTGGCATGTACAGGATGGTTTCTATCATGATGGACAAGATCAAGAAATAGGTGAAGGAATTGCTAAATCAAGGGGTCATTAGACTGGGTTATTCTCCATGTGGCTTACCGATCGTGTTGGTGCCAAAGAAAGATGACACATAGAGAATGTGCGTAGACTACAGGGTTCTAAAGAAAATTATGGTGAAGAATCGATACCCTCTCCCTCGCATTGATGAATGATTAGATTAGTTGAAAATTGTTGTCTACTTTACAAAACTAGATTTGTGTAGTGGATATCATCACGTTAGAGTTGCAGAACAAGACATTTGGAAGACAACATTCAAAACCAAACAGGGTTTGTTAGAATGGATGGTGATGCCATTCGGACAGTGTAATGCTCTGGCCACATTTATGAGGGTAATGAATGATCTGTTTAGGCCTTTTCTTATAATTTTGTGCTTGTATATCTGGACGATAATATTGTGTATAGTAGGACATGCGTTGAACATGTATGTCATGTGAAGAAAGTGCTTGATGTTCTGAAAAAAGAAAACTATATGTAAAGTTGTCAAAGTGTGAGTTTGGGAAGACCTCTCTAGTTTATTTACATCACATATTTAGTAATGGGCAATTCGAAATAGATCCCTCTAAGGTAGATATGATTATGAAGTGGGCTAATCCCACAAATGTTATAGAGGTCCAAAGATTTTTGGGTGCAATACAGTAATGGAGAAGGTTCATTGCAAACTTCTCTATTATTGTATCCCCCTTAGATGCATTGACATGTGTGAATAAGGCCTTTCAGTGGGGAGGGAAGCAACATAAATCCTTTGACACACTGAAAGAGAAGATCAACTCAAAACCAATGCTAGCCTTACCAGAACTTCAAAAACCTTTTGAGATTAAACATATGCTAGTGGATATTCCATGAAAGTTGTATTGATGCAACAAAGGAATCTTGTATGTTACCATTCAGATGCTTTCCCCCAGGTTGTTGTGAATTATCCCACTTACAACAATGCGTTGTACACCTTGGTCCAAAGTGTAAAGAAGTGAAAACATTACCTGATCGATAAGGAGACTAGCATCCATATAGATCATCAATCCTTGTAGTACCTTAAGTCATAGACCAAGCTTCAACAATCCTGTCATTTTTTATGGATGGGATTCATCAAACACTTTCATCTGGTAATAAAATACAAGAAGGGCCGTAGAAACAAAGTAGCATATATGCTTTCTTTCCCTCCTATTTCTGCATATGTAGTTTTGAAAAATGCTTCTTTATGGTTAGAATATTATGCTGAACAATATGCTAACAATAATCATTTTAAAGAGATTTATGAAAAACTGACACGTGGATCACAAGTGGACAATTATTATTTGTAGAAAAAGCTATTGTATCTCCTTGCAAAATTGTGCATACCCATTGATGAAACGGTACAGGTAATCTGAGAGGCTCATACCTCTCTTGTGTTTGGTCATTTTGGGGTTGAAAAAACTTTATTTCAATTATAGAGTTTTTTTTTTTTGGCCTCATATGAAAAACATTGTGACCTGCTTTGTAAAGGGTTGTGTATTGTGTTCTGTTTCAAATGCCTCTAATAGAAAACTTGGGCTCTACACACCACTCACTATTCCAAGTCTACCATGGGAAAGTGTGTCCATGGATTTTGTAGGTGGTTTTCCTATTTTTAGGAAAGGTCATGACTATTTGGATGTCGTCGCAGATTGTTTTAGTAAAATGTGTATTTTAATGCCTTGTAAAAAGCAGGTTACTACTGAGTAGACTGCATATCTTTTCTTTTAGCATGTTTGGGTCCATTTCGAGTTTCCCACATCTATTGTGTGGGATCAAGACTCTCGATTTCTTGAAGTGTTTTGGACCAAATTGTGGAGAATGACGGACACCAATCTAAAAAAAGCACGACATTTCATCCACAAACCGATGGGAAGACAGAGGTCGTCAACCACACAATGGTACACTTGTTATGAGGCTATTGCGGAAAACATCCCAAGTTGTGGGATGAAAAACTGCGTTATGTTCATCATGCATATAATCAAGCAACACATTCATCCACACAGAGCTCATCATTCAAGACATGTTTTGGTTATCTACCAAGGGATCCCTTAGACATGGTCTTTCTGAAATATGAGGATGGCAATGGATGGGATGATAGTAGAAAAGCACATAATTTTATTCAGTGGATATAGGTGATTCATCAGGAATTACAGGAGGAGTTGGAGAAGAGTCAGGATCAATATAAGCCTTGACATGATAAGAAACGATTTGACCATCAGTTTCAAGTTGGGGATAAGGTATGGATCGACATCAACAAGGATAAAATGAAGGGAGAAGGGAATAAATTGAGACCCATTCGATTTTGTCCCTTCACCATATTGGAAAATATTGGAGACAAGCATTTTTGTCTTGACTTGCCCGCTTATATGCAAATGTACTCAGTGATTAATGTTGAAAACCTAAAGCTTTATGAACCTCCATTGATTATGGAGACCTAAGAGGTTGCACAGATTCCTACAATGGATGATTTTGAACTAGAGTATCTAGACAAGTTGCCCCAACATATCATACTCGAAAAAAAACCAGAACTTCACGATGGGGAGATATGGAGTACATTCGTGTTGGCTTCAAATGAATGCATCTAAGTAAATCTTGATGGATGGAGAAAGAAAAAGTGAGGGAGAAATTTATACACTTGCCAATAGACCAAAAAGGCTTTTAGCAGTCCAAAATCTCTTAGTAGGGAGGATTGATCCAAGTGGATCTTCAAAAAATTATGGGTGGCATGGTAAAAGGCTCAAAAAATCAAAGTGGCATAAAATATATAAACTTAGAATCATATTGAAGTGCTCATCATCCTAATTCCAATGGTGAAAATGACACTCAAATATGATCTGGTCTGAAGAAGTTAGAGCAAGTCAAATATGTTTGACTTGGATAGGTGGTAGGAGGATATGACGTGTCAAAAATTCAGCAACTGGGGAAGTGCAAAGTAGTACGATGTCATTCATCTCACATTTCACTTATCGCAGAAGGCAGAGGTTAGTGGTTTCAAATCAACTCTAGGCAAGAAAAGTTGCAATGTGATAATCACATATTGTAATCACAAAAGGGAAGGTGTTTCTAAAGCGACCCCAGAAAGATCCTGATTGTGATTGCAATATCACATATCGTGGATCAGAGGGGATGAAATGTTTATGAATAGGCCATCAATAGAGTCCAGTTGCGATGTGATATATCACAATCACAGTTTGTAAAAGGGGAGCAGTAGTATGGAGTGCCAACCCAGGTTTTACGCCGATTGCAGTTTGCGATGAGGCCCGATATGTTATGAACTATGTTTAATAAGCTGCCAACTCTGCCGTTATTGTAGGATTACTGATGTATGGGCCTTGGTCTGTCCTTTAATTGAAAATGCCTATAGTAAAAGGTCATTGGGTTAAACGCACAGTTAGATATGTTTTCCATGTTAAGTAAGGGTTGTCACCGCGGCCTGATATCGATGATATTAAATAAAACCTGCCTGCTAACTTGGTCTACTGTTCAGAATTGCCTGGTAGTTGAGGGGTTTATCTCCAACATATATAAAGGAATATCTATGTCGAAGAAAGGCATAGAGTGGGCAGATTAGTTTTGAAGCTATTGTGCACAGCAGATCTGACATGGCAGTAGGCCAGAACCTCACGTTGAGCATCATGTAGGTTCTAAGAAGGTGCAAAAAGCATGATTATCTGAATTGGGTGTTTGGATAAGGAATTTTACATGATCTTCTAGCTTGGAGGTAGAAATATTGTATTTAAATGTTGTTTGTACTTTTATCTCTTTTTATGCCACTTAATGAATGAAGGCCTCCCCACTATTGAGTAGGGCCCAGAGATGTCGTTGAAATTGGACGAACTCCATAATGAAATCATTGTGTCATGGTTTCATGTCTATATTTTTATTTCCACATCGTTTTATGTGCTTTTAAGTTCCATGGTTAATAAGCCTTGTTATATGTAATTTTGAAGCATCTATAAGAAAAAGATCTTAGATGACATTGATATCTTTAACAAACCATTAATGTGTGAGACATTTGAGTATATTCACCAGAAAATTAGGATTCTTCCTAGTCCTCATTAGACCATTCCATTATGTCGTCAAGTAGATAGGTGGAATTCAGGAAAGTCACAAGTCCATAGGAGAGGCAAGTTGTCATGGGGGAGTTACCCTTTGCCATTGATGTCAAAGGGGGATAGAAAGCATCAAGAAGGCTAGGAGCATGGTGTCCAGGGGATCTATGATCACCAGTGGAGTACTTATGTTACCATCAATGCCAAAGGGGGAGATTGTTGATAGATGGTTGTCATTGATGTCATCCCAAGAAACACCAGGAGCTATGATGATCTTCAATGGAATTTTTGACATGTAAATTCATAGAACTTATGTTAAGATCCTTCTAGATAGATTCTCCCCGGTGAGATGTTTATCTTGATATATGGTACACCATGTGGTTCCTTTTGATTTAACTGAAAATTTAGTTTGAAGTTAAAGACCCATTTTTATGGGCTAAAACCCCAAGGAGTAGTGACATGACATCTTACTGACCTACGATTGTGTTGAGGTGTAAACTCAACAACCACATTTTTATGTTATTTATTTAAAATAATGGGGACCCTTTTCGTAATTTTCGGTCAAATTTTCTTTTAATATTTTTTATTTGGATAAATGTCCTACAATTTTTCCAAATTTTTATTTTCATCGAATTCTTATTTTGATTACTTCATTGTGTTTGTCTTTTCACAATATTTCCATTGGCTCCTATTTCTTCTCATTTTGATGCATGATTTTCAAATGGTGCTTCTCTGAAGATTGATAATTTTTACCGCGAGGGCTAAAAATTGTACAAAATGTATATTATGCTAATTTTTGTAAATTATTTGTAAAAAAAATTTCTATTAATTCTTACTAATTAATTCACTTTTTTCTCTTATAGTCCTACAAAATTACCACAGACAAGTTGTAGAACAATTAAAATTATGTTATCAAATTTTGAACATTAATAGAAATTTCAATTTTAATAAAATTCTGAGATTTGGAATACTTTAATATCAAGTGGCTATAGTTCTTAATGTTGGAACTCGAATTTACAAACTGGCTATAGTTTCTGTGTGGGTTCCACTCCCTATGGAACCTGAGGAAATACTTTATTGTAACATTCTTTTCTCTAACCTTTGATATGGCTTAGTCTTAGAACCTCTAATATTACTCACCTCTGATGCTCAACGTTAGTGGTCCCACCTTCCTCTCTATCTGATCGGACCTTCGAACTTTTTTAAACCTTCGAGATTTTTCATAATACTTTTGATATCTAATAACTCCATTCCTCTGATCTCCGATATTTCACTTTACCTCTCATGTTCCAATATCCATTCTTCCCAAGGTTATGATGATTTTACCTCATCTTTCCCGATACTCTTCATACACCGGACCTCAGGATTTTGGTCCATCTTAACTTCATTATAAAATCTCCGATATCACTTCATCTCTGATGTTCGATGTCCCTCGTAGCTTCGATGAGCTTGGTTATAAAATGCTTGTTTGTATATTAAAGTTGCATAAATGTTTCTTAACATAGAGAATTTATTTCATATTAGTTATCTAATTGTGCGAATATAATATTATGATAATGTAAAATAATGTATTTTATTAATATAATGTTTAATAATTTAATTAAATTAATTTCTAATTTCTAATTTTATTTTGTAAATAATTTAAATCATATGAGAATTATATTGGGTTTTATAATTAATTCATGTTTTTTTAGCTTGTAATTTAATTTAATGTTTTTAAATAGAATATATATGGTTAATTTGACAAGTTTTAATTATTTAGATATTAATTAATTTTAATTGAACATTTAACTTGAATTAGATTTTTAATTAATTTTTTCTGAAATTTGGCTAAGGCATGACATTTTCCAGAATTCATATTATTTTGGCACCTCATCTTTGGAGTGGCATATCTCGAGATTTACTCAACCAAATAAAGCCCACAATACCTTGTTATAAATATAAGACAAAGGAGGATAATATGGGATGGTTAATTTTAGAAAATCTCATAATTTAATGACTCGGAAATCCAAAAGAAAGAAAAGTGATGAATTTGAAAAAAAAAAAAATTATGTTGATCTAGGAAAATTTTATTAGTTTTGGAAAATTTTTGTTATGAATTCCTCCTCCATCATTACTGAAAAACAAATCAGACTCAATGAAGGTGATCACAACATGAAATTTATTTGGATTTTAATTTACTGTTTTATTTTTAACAATTAGTTGAGAATGGTTTTTCGTTTTCTATTTTTTTCAACAAATCTGTCTTAATTTCTGGATCTCAATTAATTGTGGCAAGAGATAAGTTGAGAAGATGAGGGAGAAAATATTTTGATTAATAGTATTTCTCTAGCAAGAGAAGAAATAAAATTTTGGCTAATCAATTTATTGAAAAAAATTTATTCTCCAACATTTTTCTCATTTTAGTTCTCTTTTGTAATTATAAATTGGACTTTTATTGAATAGATAAAGGCGGTTCTAGAACTTGGGGAGAAAATTCTCTCCAAAGAGAGGGATTTTTTCACTACTATAGGGAGAAATATTTTTCTATAGAATTAGTCAAGTTTGGGCTAGATTTATGGAGATTAAAGGAGATGTAGATCAGCTCTGAAAATTTTATGCACTCAAAGGCCATAATTTGATCTTTAATTCTTGTACACTACTGCCAGAGATAGAAGATGATTGGTGGTCCACATTTAGTAAAATTTGAGGTTATTTTTTATTCTAGAGAAGTATGTGTTTTTGAGCTTTTGCATTATTCTGAATTCATTTAAATACATGTTTGTTTTAATCATCTGAAAGCTGTCTTTTAAAGATGGATCTAATTGTTGTCAAGTTAAATTATTAATTCGAATGAATAATGGGGATATAGTTGTTAACTATTTAGAAAATCCATGTCGAGTTTGTCTTAGTTTTAATAACGATTTTTTTATGAGAACTATTCCCTTAATGCAATCATATATTTTTAGTTTGAAATCATTTTACTTGAATTTGGATGGATGTGAACCAAAGATCTCATAATTATTCATCAGATAGTTGAAAGTATATGCTTGATTAAACTAGTAATAAGTCTTGGAACTATTTCCTTGTCTTATTGACTTCATTTTTATTCCAAATTCAAAGCTAGTCCAAATTCCCTTTTTACCTTGCTCTTGGTTGACAGCGATACTAATCCTTCTTTCAATCAAGATTGATTTAGGATTTATTTTCTATTATTTAGAGTAGATTTGAATTTAGATTTAATTATTTCATTTTAGAAGTTCTCTTATACAGGGGCGGACTTTAGAGTGGCTTGGATGAGCCATTAATTTCGATTAAGGATCAATTTCTTGCACGAGCTCTGCAAAAAGGAAGATTTTATGTCTCTCCTCTTTTTCCAACTAATAGATATACTATAAGCCACCAAGGTCAGATAATGGGTAACTGGACCCAATTGAACCAGTCAGAACCACCATTTCAAATAGAAAAGAAGTTGCTTTAAGTTCCCTAGAGGGTGGTCTCACTTATAATGTTTAGATTGTCATTTTAGGCCATCTATATTTTTGGTGCTAGAAGGAGGACCTAAGGACTTGTTGTCTTTCAGATTTTTTGTATTGTAAAGTTTTTATTTAATCATAATGGCTCCTGTCAAACTTCCTATTTGGAGTTGTATCTCTAGACGTGCAACCTCCAATACTCCATCGGAAATAGTAAGACACTTGTTAAAGGTAAAATTTAATAGTAAGAATAATTTTTTTGCATTTGATCATGCCTTACAATTTATTCAAAATTTTGCAAACTCTTCTTTTTTGATATTCATGAAGGTATTTTATGTAGGATTTTTACTCTTATATTCTCGAGAAAAGCCAAAAGTTGGTGTAAATCTCTTCAAGTTCCCTTCGTTGTATTCCAAATTCAAAATAAACCATTACAAGCTTTGATGAATCTTCTTCAACCTTTATTAACATAATTTAGAATTCCAATATAGAGGTGAATACCATTTATGACGAAGTTGCCTCTACCATGTACGATCAATTCCTTTATTTAGTACACACCTCTTATAGCATTAATGATTTTCATGATGCTCTCTCTCATGTTAATTAAAGATAGTCACAAAGCTTGGAAAATTTTTATAATCAACCACAAGAAGACACCAACAACAATCATGAAGAAATAGTCGTCTTGAAATTAGAAAATCAACTTGAAATTATTTCAGAAAATGAGTCAATAAATCAGCAAGCACAAGTAGAAATCAATGATTCCAACATGCAATCTTCTATAGAAATTTCTGAATTTTATCATGATGATCAAATGCCAAATTTAGTGCACCAAAATAACAACATTCAAGAAAGCATAAATAAACAAATGAATGGTCATGAATCTGAAATTTATAATGAAGAAAAGGCACAAGAGTCCGTAGATAGAGATATTTTCAGATTCATTTCTTTAAACTTTCATTTCTCTCTTTATCCTGATATTTTTGTTGATAGTGATTTATCTCCTCTTTGAATTAATATTGTTCCATAAAATAGAGAGGTTTTTACTAATGAATTTCAACTTAGTTTTTATCAAGATAGAGAATCATCCATTGATAATTCTTCTGACATTAGTGAACACATACTCAATATCCCTTCTTGTCTTGATATATCATATGGGAATGAACAAAATACTAGTGAATGTCATGAAGTTATTTATGATGATTACTTTGACATTGAGGATGTTGATATATATTCTTCTCAATCAAATATTCATGATCAAGGTCTAATCACATTCAAAAATATAGAACATTCTAACTCAAAAGTTATTCCAAATACTTCTCATTTTCAAACAATGAATCATCTTCCTAATTTCATCATTCAAGAATCCATTACAATTTATGATTCTCATGATGATCATGTTCTCACTCTTGTTCATAATCCAGAATGGTTCTCTCTCCCACAATTTATTGCCAATGATCTTTCTAATTCTACTATTTTGACAAGTGCTTATGAGAAGGAAATTACTTCAAATCAATCCCAATTTTTCTGTAGCCTCAATTGTAAAAATAGTGTAATATATGATTTGACTTTATTGTTTTTCCTTCATTTATTTTGTTTATTTTCAAAATTTTCTTTTATTAGCATATTTCACTTTTTAGATGTCATTTTCTAACATATTAAGCAATTAATTGTTCAAAATTCACAATGTGCATTGCTAGAATGTGAAGAGGAATCACAAAATTCAAATCATGACCATCAAGAGATGATGATATTCAAATTCCATTTTATGGTTATATCTTATCAACTTACTTTTCCTTCTAGAGTGAATTTTAAACATGAATCATATCTTTTGAATACATTGATTCAATATGTCTAGCCTCTTAGTTTAACCAATGATCTTTCAACAAATTCATTAAGCTCCCATCCAAATTTCATTGATCTATTTAAAAGATGTTTGGAAGTTTCATGTTCACCAAATATCATTAATAGTTTGTTTTACGTACATAACACTAATGGTAGTTTGACCTCTCTCCCATTTGAATTCTTCCTATCTCTAATGAATATTCATACATATTTTTATGATCACATAGAGATTTGGTTGGAAGAATCTTTATAGGAGAAAATGTTTATAAGTAAACCGATTGTCAATAAGTTTCTTTTTGTAAATACAATTAGAAATAAGTGTACATGCTGCATTCAGATTTAGTTATGTTAGTTTAATTATATTTTTATTTTTGTTACTAATGATTGACCTGTACATGCAAGGTAATAAAATATTTGAATGGTTACATTGGAAGTATGATTATACCTAGTCATGTTTCCTTATATGTTGTTAGGATTATGAATAAATTAATTTAGATGTAAATTCCTTTCATGTTTTCATCAATTTGGATCTATGGCATATAGGAAAATCCATGATGTAGTTGCCATACATCAAGAGGTCCTCCATTCCATAAAATCTAAAACCTTGAAACCTTTGGTCCTAAAGATGGATCTCAACAAAGCTTTTGACAAAGTGAATTGAAATTTCTACAGATTAGTCTTGTTGTAGATTGGCTTGGGGTTGGAGGTGACAAATTGGATCATGGGTTGTGTGACATCAACAAATTTTTTAATTTTCATCAATGGGTCATTTTCCAATAAATTTTCTAGCTCTAGAGGTCTTAGATAGGGGTGTCTCCTCTCTCCTCTAGTGTTCGCTGTGGAAGGCTTCAATCTCATTTTGGAGGAAAGGAAAAACATGAAGTAAACACAAAATGGCTTACAGTCTCTCCCAATCAGTTTATTACTCATATACTCTTTGTGGATGATGTATTATTGATGGGGTCTGAAACTATTTTAGAATGGAATATCTTCAATAAGGTGATTGACTAATTCTCCGAGGCCTCTAAAATGGAGATTAGTGTGTATATAAATATACTTTTCTTCAAAATGGTGTAAGCTATGATAATCTTTATTCCATAGAGTCTTTCATGCCTTTCCAAGTGGATGCTCTAGAAAAAGGCTTCAATTAATTAGGTTTCTATATTAATCCAAATGGATACCATAAAGAAGATTAGATGTGGGGGCTCACAAAATTCGAGAAGTGGATAATCGTGTGGTGCTATAAATGGCTTCGCCTAAAGAAGAATCATCTTAATGAAATAGGTATTTGAGAGCACTCGAGTTTACTAGTTTGCATTTGTATAATATTCAAAAATCAATTCTAAACAATGTAAGATAAATTCTAAATAAAGATAAATAATGTTTAGTTTTATGTGGTTAGGTAAGAAAAAAAAGTAGGGGATTCAGCTTGCGCGCAATCATTATCCAAGTCAAAGAATGTTGTAGGGTGGAGTTTTAAGAAATAGTTTTGGTTTGGAGAGACCCTATAAAAAAATTGTGGAGAGGTTTGTTTGTTGAAGGATTTTGAGCCAAGTAATAAGGGAAAAGTATCTTAGGAAGATGCAGGTGGTGGATTGGCTTCGAAAAGTTGTTCTAAGCTAGTCTACAATGGCTTCAATGTATGGAAGGCCCTCATGGATTCCTTCCCTTTCCTCTTCAATTGGCATTCTTGGAAATTTAGGGATAGTAATCAGGCCATTCTTAGTAAAGATTCTTTTGATGGGGAGCTTATTGTTATAAATTATCTTTGAATTTGATCAAACTCCTAAATTTAAAAGGGTATTTTTCCTTGAACAATGTCAAAAGAGTGGAGTCCACACATTTCACAAATGGCTACTAGATATCTCGTGGTGATTTGGGTTTGGTTAGGCATTTGTTAAATGAATGAAACTCTTTCATAAAGGAGTTATATAACAATGATATGTGCCTAAACAACTCCAATGATCTATTTTCCTGGATCTCGGACAATTGTTTTTGAAAAGTGAGAGAACAATAGACATATGGATCCATTGATTATTCATTCATAGATCTATAACTTTGTGGGTGGAGTAACTCAATCTGGAGATGGAATGTCCCAAACAAGATGAAATGCTTACTTGGATGGTCTTGCAAAATAAACTTTGAACTTGGGAAAATCATTAGAAAAGAGCATTTTCAGGGCCAATTTTTTTTGCCTACGTATCATCCAAAAATAATCAGTTAATTATTTGTTTGTATGTGGTAATATTTCTGAAGAAATATAGCAATCAATTTTACAAGTGTTCCGCTTAAAATCTTTGCTCCATTCTATTTTACAAGTGTTCCGCTTAAAATCTTTGCTCCCTTCTATTTTTTGTGGCCTGGGAATCTGGGTACTTAGAAACATGATTACCTTGAAAAATTAAAAGGTCAATGTTATTCATTAATTCTCCAAGATTGCGTCACATTTCAAGAAATATAATCTAAAGAATAAAGGTTAAAATCCGAGAAGGATCAATTTCCCAAATTTATCTGAATGTACTCGGGTTGGATTTTTCGATGGCACTCGTCAAGGGAATAAATGCCTATGGTGGGATGATTAGAATGACAAGTAACAAGTATTTATAATTCAAAATTAATATAGAAATAATAACAAACACAAAAGCAAAGTTGATTTTTTTGTTTGGAATCTTATGTGTTTTCTATATTTGAAAATTATAAATTGCATACAAATTATTGGAGATTCCAAACTAAAGCACAGTTGGAAGTTTTAAACTTAGCCTCTTGGAAAAATTGAATTTCGTAGATAAGGAATTGCTTCCAGGAAATCAGATTTTAGCACATCCACATAAGTAGATCTTCTATCAAAAAAATCTCCTTTGGAAACAAGATTCATATATTAGGAAAAATTTGTAGGCAACAGCAATGTAATTGCAAATATTATGCTTTTATATTTTAGTCTTTTTCCCCACAAAAAATATATGTTTCTCTTCAGTTTCGATCTCACTGTTGGGATTCCCCTCTTCTATCTTTTGTATCTCACAGGCTGTGGAAGACTTCCTGGAATTCTTTCAGGATTCCACTACTCTCTTTTTAGACCGTATTTTGTTTACTTAGTCAGTTGTTTTTTGGTTGGGTTTTTTCAACCTTTTGCTCTCTTCCCAAAAGTGTGACTTTTGTCATTGGTAGTCTTTTGTGTATGAATTATATTAAGAAAATTTGTAATTTGTTATTTGCTTCACGCAATATGAACAAATTTGCGTTGTATGAAAGGTTTGTAACCTATTTTTTTATATTAAAATATTAATAATTAAATCCAAAACGTTCCATTGTACGTAAATCCCGAGCGCGTGCACTACCTCTTCTGCTGACAGCCAATGACTAACCGCAAGCAAAGACAGTTGAAATGAATGGGACACTTTTCTGCAATGTATATCTATCCACCCTGCAAGACTGTTTTCCTTGAACTTATGACAGGTAAGGTAGGAGGACTCAAAAAATTTCAAGGACTTGGACAGAAAATCAGTAGGTGCTAATTTCCTTTGTATAAAGTTTGCATGGCTGATGGTTTTTGTCTCATATAACAATATTAAATTCTTGGTGGCTTATTAGATCTCAGGAGATCCCACATAGATAGATCTTCTTTTGTAAAAGATTTACCCATTTATTACTACATAAAATTCTCAATTTTAAGGAAATCCAAAACAATATTATGAATCTAGAAGAACATTATCCTTTTAACTAAAATCTATATTTGAAAACATCTGCATTCCTTTTTCTTATTTATTTAATTGATTTTGTTTGTATGTCTAATTTATTTAAAAACCAGATTCGTTTATTTACTTATTTAGTAACAATAGTGTTTTATAATGCAATATTAATTATCATATACACTGTGATATGTATCGTTTGATATGTTAAGTTATATGTCAAATTCCATATAATAGTTTTGGTCAAAATTCCATGTAATAAAGTTAATAAAGACAATAATAACTAAGGTCACGGGACATGTCTTCCAAGTTGAACGTTGGGTAAAACATTATATTGTGAGTGTTCATTTAGTTTAATATGGCTAAAGAAAATTGACAAAGGCAATGGAAAATGCTTTGGAAAGGAATCAGGCATTAATTCGCATTTTATTTATGAAAATGATAGAAACTAGGAGAAAAGGAAGGTGAAAAGTCACAAGATGCATGGGAGGAGGAAACTGAAGGAAAATAATAGAAATTGAAGAAAATATAGGTCTCATTAATAAAAAAGCTTCTGAGGATTAGTTGGTACCTTTTTTTGTCAGTTTAGTTTTGGAGCTTTCTTTCTATTCTCTCTCTCACACAATCTTGAACACTAAGAACATTCTTGGAGGACTCTAGCATTTGATGAAGGGAAGAAAACAAAGGACCAAGAAGGCAAATATCAAGAAAGGAAGAGCAAAATGAAGCATGTTTCAGTTTGAGGGGGCTTCAACCCAAGTTGAGAGCTAGCTGCACTGACCAACAAAACCCTACACTACTGACCCTTTCAGCAACAGTCCGCTTAGCGCACAGTGCAGTCTCACCTGAGGTAGTATTGAGGGATGCTAGAACCAGATTTCTGCATCTAGACGGCTATGTGATGTAACAAAGAGATATTTTCCTAGCCTAGGGCCTGATTTGACCTTCCTGAACCTCTATCTTCACTATCATAGACTTGAAGCGAATTCTACTAAATTAGATCTATGAGCTTTACCTAAGTGTTTAACATGCATAAGTTAACATATAACATTAGATCTGAACCTTTGCGATGCAATCAAAACAATATGACATAGAACTGAATCATAACTTAACATAAAAACATAGAAACATATACATATACACAAAACAGACATATTTGCTTCAAATATGCTTTATTGCTTCAGATCTTCAATACATCCATTTTTATGACTATACACACACAACTTCACGGGCCCGTGTACTCAATTGCGTACTCACCAAGGTCTTCGCGCACTCCGTTGTAGGAGCCTTCACCTTCACCAAATGCAAACTTAAAATACTAGTTCACTTAGAACTCAGCCTAGCTAAACTGGACTCCCTAATTACTCCTAGATGACTCCCTTTTATATCTTTTACATTAGATTACCATGTTTGGCGAACCATGGGCAAAGTTCATTGTATGATCAAAACATCCCATCCCTTTACAAAATAAGGGGCTTTGACTTTCCTAAAAGCCCCTTTGACTCTTAACGTTTTGCACGCTCTACTTCCCAAATTGCGAAGACTTTACAACATTACAAAATTTGACTCAAAACTTAGACAAAATTGGACCTGGGGGTCCCCATCCCAACATGCCCCCAACAAAAAGATGTGACTCATCCCGATTCACTTTGCTCGTACGTCCTCAATGCACACTTTGAGGCTATTGAACTCCACCTTCAATGCTTGAAGTTGTATTGTGCTTTGTGCAGTGGCTTACCGAACCTCCTCGACCCACTTCTTAGTAGTTGGCCCCTCTAATTTTAAGCAATGGTCCTCTGCATCTCTTACATTCATTTTAGTTTACTCTAAGCAGACTAAGAGAGTTGACTAGCTTCGTCAGCTCAACATTGCGTTCTTGCTGAAATGATTGAGGCTTTTCATCGCAACGTGTCAATCTGATTTTGAATGGCCTTCCCTTCCTAGAGTCCAGCGAACCATTACATAGGTGATAAGGTCCGCGTTGTTGCTATGATTTCATCAAACTCCAATTGTTTTTCCCTAATGTCTACTTCAATATTTTGCACATGTGTGTCCTCCTGCAGTGAGGCCCACATATCCATGGTGTTCTCAAAAATTTAGTTGCAGTCCTTAACTGCAGCTTCTATGACTTCCATATCTACCTCAATAGCATCCTCATGTTGGTCTCAAACCTTTGGAGGGGTTGTTGGTTGTAGCTTCATCTGCATCTCTGCGACCTGCATCTGCATCTCAAATTTGACTCGTTCAACCTCTGCTTTGGACACCTTCACTGCGGCTGCCAGCTTTTGAAGCTTCTCTTGGGAATTTTATTTAGTCTGTATGAGGAGCTTTGATAGCTCAATGCAAGTCTAAGTGTTGGCATCCTCCAACTCCTGCCTACGCATAGCGGTTACGTCTCTATCCTGCATCACCTTGGAAACTTCCTCAGCTAACTTCTCATTATGGACCTCGATATTCTTAATCACAAAGAGCACCCACTCTTCTCATATTTTCAACTCGGTAGATACTCCCTGGCGAAGTTAATGGAATGCTTGAATGGCAAACATTGTTAAGTTTACTTCTGAGTTCCTTCCATATGGTGTTGCTGCCTAATCCGATGTGGTAGGAAAGCGTAACGACCCTCCTGGAATAGGCACTGTGCGGATCTCTGTGGTGACCACCAGCGTTGAAGGTAATCCTGGTGTTGCACTTATCATTTCCACACTCGCTTGATTCTCACTCACCTAAACCACGCTCACTTGAATCACGCTTTCTTTCACTTGTAGCTCTTTGAGGCACTGTTGGACTTGCGACAGTGCTAACTTATATTGATCCTCGATCTGTCCCCACATATCAAAGTTGAATGTTGGGTAAAACATCATACTGTGAGTGTTCATTTGGTTTAATATGGCTAAAGAAAATTGGCAAAGGCAATGGAAAATGCTTTGGAAAGGAATCGGGCATTAATTGGCAGTTTAGTTAAGAAAATGATAGAAATTAGGAGAAAAGGAAGGTGAAAAATCACAAGATGCATGGGAGGAGGAAACTGAGGGAAAGTAATAGAAATTGAAGGAAATATAGGTTTCATTAATAAAAAAACTTTTGAGGATTAGTTGGTACCTTTTTTTGTCAGTTTAGTTTTGGAGCTCTCTCTCTATTCTGTCTCTCACACAATATTGAACACTTAGAACATTCTTGGAGGACTCTAGCATTTGATTAAGGGAAGAAAATGAAGGACCAAGAAGGCAAAGATCAAGAAAGCAAGAGAAAAATGAAGCATGTGTCAGCTTGAGGGGGCTTCGACCTAGGTTCAGAGCTAGCTGCGCTGACCAACAAAACCCTACACTACCGACCCTTTCAGCAACAGTCCGCTTAGCGTAGAGTGCAGTCTCACCTGAGGTAGTATTGAGGGATGCTAGAACCAGGTTTCTGCATGTAGAAGGCTATGTGATGTAACAACGAGACATTAGCCTAGGGCCTGATTTGACCTTCCTGAACCCCTATCTTCTCGATCATAGACTTATAGCGACTTCTACTTAATTAGATCTACGAGCTTTACCTAAGTGTTTAACATGCATAAGTTAACATATAACATTAGATCTGAACCTTTGCGATGCAATCAAAACAATATGACAGAGAACTGAATCATAACTGAGCATAAAAACATAGAAACATATACATATACACAAAATAGACATATTTGCTTTAAATATGTTTTATTGCTTCAGATCTTCAATACATCCATTTTTATGACTGTACACACATAACTACAGGGGCCCACGTACTCAGCTGCGTACTCACCAAGGTCTTTTCACACTCAGCTCTAAGAGCCTTCACCTTCACCAGAATGCAAACTTAAAATATTAGTCCACTTAGAACTCAGCCTAGCTAAACTAGACTCCCTAATTACTCCTAGATGACTCCCTTTTATATCTTTTACATTAGATTACCATGGTCGGCGAACCATGGGCAAAGTTCATTATATGATCAAAACATCCCATCCCTTTATAAAATAAGGGGCTTTGACCTTCCTAAAAGCCCCTTTGACTCTTAACGTTTTGCGCACTCTACTTCCCAAATTGCGAAGACTTTACAACATTACAAAATGTGACTCAAAACTTAGACAAAATTGGATCTGGGGGTCCCCATCCCAACATTCCCCCAACAAAAAGATGTGACTCTTCCTGAGTCACTTTGCTCGTACATCCTCAATTCAGACTTTGAGGCTATTGAACTCCATCTTCAATGCTTGAAGTTGTATTGTGCTTTGTGTGGTGGATTAACGAAGCTCCTAGACCCACTTCTTAGTAGTTGGCCCCTCTAATTTTAACCAATGGTCCTCTGCATCTCTTGCATTCATTTTAGTTTACTCTCGGTAGACTGAGAAAGTTGACTAGCTTCGTCAGCTCGATGTTGCATTCTTGCTGAAATGATTGAGGCTTTTTGTCATAGTGCGTCAATCTGATTTTGAATGGCCTTCCCTTCTTGGAGTCCGGTGAACCGTTACACAGGTGCTAAGGTCCAGATTGTTGCTATGATTTCATCAAACTCCAATTGTTTTTCCCTAATGTCTACTTCAATATTTTTCACATGTGTGTCCTCCTACAGTGAGGCCCACATATCCATGGTGTTTTCAAAAATCTGGTTGCAGTCCTTAACTGCAGCTTCTATGACTTCCATATCTGCCCCAATAGCATCCACACGTTGTTCTCAAACCTCTGGAGGGGTTGTGGTTGTAGCTTCATCTGCATCTTTGCGACCTACATCTGCATCTCAAATTTGACTCGTTCAACCTCTGCTTTGGACACCTTCACTACGGCTACCAGCTTTTGAAGCTTCTCTTGGGAACTTTCTTTAGTCTGCATGAGGAGCTTTGATAGCTCAATGCAAGTGTAAGTGTTGGCATCCTCCAGCTCCTGCCTACGCGTAGCGGTTACGTCTCTATCCTGCATCACCCTGGAAACTTCCTTAACTAACTTCTCATTATGGACCTTGATATTCTTAATCACGAAGAGCACCCACTCTTCTCATATTTTCAACTCAGCAGATACTCCCTGGCGAAGTTCATGGAATGCTTGAATGGAAAATGCTGCTAAGTTTAGTTCTGAGTTCCTTCCATATGGTGTTGCTGCCTAATCCGATGTGGTAAGAAAGTGCAATGACCCTCCTGGAATAGGAACTATGCGGATCTTTGTGGTGACCACCAATTTTGAAGGTAATCCTGGTGTTGCACTTATCATTTCCATGCTCGCTTGATTCTCACTCGCCTAAACCACGCTCACTTGAATCATGCTTTTTGCACTTGTAGCTCTTTAAGGCACTATTGGACTTGCGACAGTATTGACTTGTATTGATCCTCGATGTGTCCCCACATATCCTTGAACTTGCAGACAAATCTAAAATAAAGCCCGATGGAGTATTGGATGATGCAGTTGTCTCTATAGATTAATGGGAATACCCCACAGATTTCATTGTGCTTTAGCCAAAGAATTGAGTGGGAGGACATCCTTTGATTTTGGGATGACCATGGCTTTCCATAGTCGATGCTTATATTGGAGGTTTCTCCGGTGATATGTACATTTCACATGGAGACCTAGGAAAAAGTTCACCTTATATCCACTTGCTAGATCTATCCGAGAACTCAACGACACTTTATAGTTAGATTATAACAGTAGTGATGAGGAGACCTGATCCGTTTCTTTGTTTCATCATCATACCGAGTCTACCCATGAGGGTGAATTATGAGATTTCTTGAACAATTTAGACACTATGCCTAAATTTGACACACTTCGTCAGATCTTTAGTCTAGATTTTCAAGAAAATTCTAATTCCCAGCGTTCCTCATCCCATACTATAGCATCATCTTCCTATACTCTTGAGAACGAGACCACTCTTGTTGAAATTAGTCTAGCAAAATCTCTACACATTAGCTTAGGCCTGGATTCATCTCAGTAAGAGCAACTTGTTACCTTGTTGCGAGATCACCTGGATGAATTCACTTGGAGTTATAAAGACATTAAAAGCATTTCCACTGAGACTTGTACTCATCATATCTATATTCAGGAGGGAGCCCACCCTGTCCAACAACCCCAGAGATGAATGAATCTCACACTACGAGATATTGTTGAAAAGGAATTACAAAAAACTTAGACACTAATTTCATCTATCCCATTTCTGACAGTCAGTGAATCTCTCCATTAGTGATACTCCCCAAGAAGGATGGGAGATGGCATATTTGGATTGATTACCAAGAATTAAACAAATCCACTCTCAAGGATTACTTTCCCCTTCCTTTCATTGATCAGGTGTCAGGTACCCTTTCTAGTAAAAAGTACTTTTCATTTTTAGATGGCTTTAGTCGGTATAAGCAAATCCAGATCATACCCTCATATCAAGAAAAAACTACCTTTACATGCACTTGGGGTACATTTTCTTATCGAGTCCTTCCTTTTGGGTTGTGTAATGTACCCACCACCTTTCAGAGGGCTGTGTTGGCTATTTCTTCTGATATTGAATGTGTTGAGAATTATATGGATGATTTTTTTGTGCTTGGTAGCTCATTTGATGAAGCTCTTAAAAATATAGAAAATTTTCTTTTTCATTCCTAAGCGGCTCATCTTACTTTGAGTGATAAAAAATGTATATTAATATGCAAAGCAGGAGTGGTTCTTGGTCATTTAGTTTCTGAAAAATTTATCTAGGTAGAACCCCCTAAAGTTGAAGTTATTTTTCATCAGCCTACACCCAAAACACAAAGGGAAGTGAGAGGATTCCTAGGACGTGCTAGTTATTACTAGAGATTCATTGAGAGATTTTCCAAGATTGTTATCCTCTTTTTTTTATTATTAGCTTAGTGAATTCTCCTAGTCCACAACTTGCCAATAGTCGTTTGAGACATTGAAGGAAAAATTAATATAGGCACCAGTTTTGAGATGACCAAACTAGTCCCTGCAATTTCACATTTCCTCTGATGCCTTAGACACTACCATTGGCGTAGCTTTAGGACAAGAGGAGAATAAACAATCCTATGTTATTTATCACAAGAGTAAAAATTTGTCACCTACTGAATTTAACTATACAGTGACTGAGAAAGTATTTTTAGCCGTTATTTTTGATATTAATAAATTCATACCTTACATTATAGGATATGAAGTTTATATGCATACTGATCATTCTGCTATAAAATATTTAATGAATAAACATTTAGCTAGCGATAGAGTGACTAGGTGGTTGCTTTTATTAGAGGAATTAAATGTTACAATTATTGATAAACTAGGAAATTCTAACGTTGTAACTGATTATCTTTTTAGATTAAATAATCCTAGTGAAGTAATTCCTGTTCATGATGATTTCCCTGACAAACATCATTTTTCTATGTTAGAAAAATCCACATGGTTTTTTGACATAGCTAACTATTTAGTCACCAGAAAAACACCAACTCACTTATCTGCTCATGAAAAGTGGAATATCATTCATAAAAGTTCTTCATATTCTTGGATACAGGGATACCTCTTTTACGCTGGACCAGATCTTGTTATTCATAGATGTGTGAGAGAGAAAGAAATGTTTTATATCTTAAAATCTTCCAATGATGAACCTTGCAGTGGCCATTTTGTTGATAAATGAACTGCATATAAAATTTTATGCACTTTCTATTTTTGGCCTTCTTTGTTTAAGGATGCCAAACAATATGATAGGCGTTGTGATAGTTGTCAATGGATGGGTCAACCTATTCAAGCCAATGAAATGCCTTGATGTCCTCAAGTTATGATTGATCCATTTGAAAAATGGGCTATTGATTTCGTATGACCCATAAACCCCACAGCTTTAAATAAAAAGCATATCTTGGTTTGCATTGATTTTGTTATTAAATGGGTAGAGGCTAAAGTTGTTTCTTTTGCCACTGAGAAAGTTGTTGATTTTCTATTTAGTGAAATTTTTACTAGATTCACTGTTCCTAAAGAAATTGTTTTTGACAATGGACTGCAATTTGTTTCTAACTTGGTATAGGAATTCATGAATCAATATAATATTTGGCAAAGGAAATCTACACCGTACCAACTACAAGTAAATGACCAAGTGGAATCTACAAATAAGGTGATCAAATCCATCCACACCAAAACAGTAAACATGCATAGAAAGGATTGGGCCAGTCGATTTCTTGAAGCCTTATGGGCTTATCAAACCCATATGAGATGGTGTACAAAAAACAATTCCTTTTGCTAATTGAATTTCAGATAAAGACTTTTAGAACTGCAGTTCAATTGGGTCTGGCTCTCTCAGAAGCACAACAACAATGTCTATTGCAGTTAAAAGAGTTGAATCAATTTCAAAGGGATGTTTTTCATAGAATATCTTGGTGCAGCGGCAATGCAAGAAGTGGCACGACAAGTCTATCAATAAGAAATAGTTCCAACCAGATGATTGGGTACTTTTCTATGATTCTAGATTTAAACATTTTAAAGGGAAGTTCCATACTCATTGGATGGGACCATATGAGGCAATTCAAGTTTTCGAAAATGGGGCTATAGAAGTCAAAATTATCAATGGGAAAAATTCAGTATTCCTTGTGAATGGACATAGACTTAAGGCATACTTTCAACCCCTCAGAGACGAAGATTTCATGCAGCAAGTGTAGCAGCAGTCTGAACTTCAATTGGTAGGTGGCTATGTCAGCCTATTTTGATCTGATTTCTTCTTTCTTGAAATAAAGTTTAAAGAAAATCCAAAAATAAATAATAATAATAAAATAAAGGTAAAGAAAAAATCTTTTCATGTGATTGTCAAAATCAACTTGAAAACTAGCTTACTGGCAGGAAGATAAAATTCTAATAAAATGGGAATGTTTCTTGATTTTTAAATGTGTTAACTATCACCAAGAAGAAGTAGGTTCAAGTGTAGGAACTGAGCCCTTATCCAAGTTTGGGACAGCTGGCATGGAAATTTTTATCCAAGAAACACTCAATTCCCATTGTATTTACTTTTTGGATTAGCACTATACACGCAGATTTCAGGTGAAATTTTGCCCTTCTTCTATTTCCTTTTTTGTAAAAAAAAATCCCCTTTATTTTCTTCTTTTTATCCCATGAAGTTTACCATCCCTTTCTTCAAAGAAACTTTCCCTGTCCGATTTTGTATTTCCCTCTTTTCCCTTTTAAACTTTTCCCCAAAATCCCTTTCCAATTTTTCCCTCTCGGTGGTCTCACTCTTGAATTCCCTATCGTAATTTCCTTCCCATTCTAAAATTTACCATTTTTCCCACTTCTTTTTTCCCCTCATGGATCAATTATAGGATTTGATGTGAACTCTCAATTCATATCGAAAGGCATATATCAACACCAAAGACTGGCGAATAATACCTCCCTTGTATATCCAACAAAATTTTCAAATGTAGCCTATATGAATTATATCCTATCAGAATTTTTTTTGGTTCACTTTCTCTTTCTAGATATTCTACAAACCTCTCTAGTGCAGGAAGTGTGTTCAAGTGCAAGCATGTTCAGTTCAAGGATGTTCAAGTGCAGTCATGTTCAGTGCAAGCATGGTCAGTGCAGGCATGTTCATTATACGATTCTACACCACTGAACGCACCCAATTATGAAACATGTTCTAGTGTAGGAACAATGATATCAATGCAAATACAATGCAAGAACACCTGATGCAAAAAAAATGTGTATTGAAAATCTTAATTTGTTTCGTAATTTTTTTGTACAAGAATAATGACTGCACCACTTGTAGATCATGGCATTCAATAATTTGTATTATGGTTAACACTTTGTTTTATCATTTACTTAATTAGGAAGAAGTCATTTAAGTACAAACATATTTTAGGTTATGAAATCTCAACTTTTTAATAAGTACTAAGTACACCTTATGTGAGATCATGAAGTGAATGTGGGATGGTACAATTCTTCCGAAATCTAATACTTACCTCTTGTTGAAAATACTGATCACTTGTAAGTTATGGCCTTACCTCATATCCGACCTCGCATGATCATTACATTGACTCATTATCTAAGCTGCCACATTTCCCAATCATCATCACCTTCCTGTACTTGAACCAATTTGTATTCACATCCCTCCCAGGAGTGTAATCTTAATGATGGAGCATGACCATTTCCAAGGTGGCTAATATAGTGGTGGATGTATAGCTAAACCATCATAAATCCCTTGAAAAATCTTTGAGTTCTTCATTTTTCATACCCTTCCAAAGTTTTAGACAGAGATTGGGTGAATTCAAACAGAGAAATGGAGCCTAAGGATTGAACCAAGATCCATGAAGGAGATGGAGAAAACAACTGAGTATAGAAACAATCTTGCAATATTCTAGGAATCCAGGTTCTTCCCATTTCTTCAAAAATTTGATGGATTCGACTCAACCATGATGGGTTCACTGGAATTTATAGTCACGGAGGAGTCCATATCTCAGGATACAAGTTTAGGAGTAGTGGGAAAACAATGGTTTAGGAAGGAGATGATTAAGAAGAAGTTGTGGCGTCGATTTGTGGTTGACCCAAATCAAAAGGTTGACTGGAAGAATGGTCTCCAGGGTAGAGATATGCTTGGGAAATGGAAGGACCTCCTTTACATATTGCAGAAGTTTCTCACCTACGAGGGTCGCTATTCACCGACCTTCCCGTATCACATATGATTTCTCCTACATTTTGAGTCTGGTAAGCTCATTAATTTTCCCTATTATCTTCTCACAAGCTTAGAGAACATGTTGAAAGGTGTTCAGATATGGAAGTCAAGCCAGGTTGAATACAAGCTATACCACCATGATCTGATCGCAATTTTAATCAAGATTGTACTGGAGGTTAAATATGTGATCAGGAATGAATTTCAGAAGGCGTTTCAAGGACGAGGTGCATGGAAGTCGTCCAAGAAAAAGAGTGCAAGAAATGAAGGAAAATCAGAAACCTTGACCCCATGCCCTATCGAGACCAGGCAATCGGCCAGGAAAAGGACTGCCTCTTCAAGGGTGAGTCATGTTCAGTCAACCTCGCTGATACTATTGGATGACGCACTAGTTGCTTCACTAGGTAAAAATAACCTCTCCATCCTTTCTGAGGTGGTGGCCTATACAGTGGTCTATATAGACTATGTGGAGAAGCAAGATGACACACCCTTGTCACTCTTCTTTGATAACATGAAGAATATAAAAACGATGCCGAGTGCAAGAAAAGACCCAACTGAGGGTCAGATGGATGATGGGGCAAAAGACGCTAAAGCCCAGGATACTTTTGATGTTTCAAGTATTGAAACCCCTCGTAAGGTAAATGTGCAGGGTACTGAGGCCTTTGATAACATTGAAGTTATAGGTACTGAGACCCTTAGTGACATTGAAAGTACATTGCTTGAAACCCTTGATGATATTGAAATGTAGGAACTAGGTAGCGAGGATAACCTTGACCTTGATGATTTCAGCACATGTTTGTAATCAACTGCCATGAAGTTTGCACAAGAGGAATTGGGAGTAGAAAACTCTACCCTCTGTCTGAATAGTCTAATAGAAGAGCTCAAGCAACATGTTTACAACTTGGAGATATTAAACCAAGCCATTAAAGAGCAGGATTCAGTGTAGAAGAAGATAAATGCAGAGTTGGCAAGAGAAGTGAAAGAGCATAAAAGAAAAGTCAAGATATGGAAATTTCGTGCCCCAAAGTGCTATCAACGTCTTAAAATGGTGACCAAGAAACTCAAGAAAGCTTGAGGCAAGAAGGAAAAGACATGAAAAGTAGGGATCAACATACAAGTTCAGGATTGAAGGAAGGCCCCTTTGTTTTAGTTTTTTTGCAACAGGTAAAGGTTGTGTGAGGACACACAACAACCTAGGGAGGGGAGGATGTCGTTAGGCTAAATTGCTTCATTTTTAGCCTCTTTCATCCTTAAAATTCATAACCTTATACCTCTGTTTTAACCTCGCAACCTCCTTATTCCCGCACTATACCAAGAATCGTACCTTTTCATGTACTAGCTTTATATTTCATATTTAAGGGTTACAAATGTACTTAATTAATTATTTTTAGATTTTATACCTTTAATATTATTTGCAACTAATATATTCTTTCCTAAAGTGTTTGGTAAGCAATGTATTAATCTCTTCTTTAGCATGGTCAAGTGCAGGTAGGATTCCTACACTGCTGGTGAATCCTAAACTTCCGTGACAGCTCAGTACCTAACATAGACATCTCATTCAAAATCGGTGATCTCGAGTTGGGCTCGAAGCGAAGATAAGTCAGGTATATGATATAGATTAGGTTGGCATCCGAATGCTTAACTTTAGTGTTTTGATATAGCCGAAAGGCTTTGAATGTAATTTTTTTGTTATTTCCCTACAACTAAAAGGCTTAGATCGTAACGCTAGATTTAATTTTCTTATGGCGGCAGGACTAAATGGATGTATATAATGTAGGATTTAGATAGGAAATGGGAGCCATATTAATGCTACTGTAACGGTGGTATTTTGTCATTTTACTGGTATCACCCTCGTTCTGGGCTAGATTAGATTTCATCATGTACATTTCTTGATTCTGAAATTTAATATAAAGGGATCACGTCATGTTATTTCAATCTTGTGTTTTAATTCTATGTTGATGGATTGCTGAGAGCTGAGCTTCCAAGTTTCTTGAACAGGGAAATGAGCTGGTTGGCTAGGGCCCAGCCAACTGAACTCATTCTCCCTCGCATTCTTCTTTCTCGTTAAAGATGTGTTGATTTTGTTTAATGCAAGGCATGAATTAAGTAGATTCTTCTATTCTTTCACAAAGTTCAGGTTTGATTTCATTTATAGCCATTTTGTGATAGATCTGTGGTGTGCATGTGATGAGCCTCGAATTGGGTAACTTATTGGGCTCATTTTGCCTAATTGTCCTTGTTCAATCCTCCATTTTTCATAGATTATGCATGTTTTTTAGTATGTTTATGTCATTTGAACGAATAAGGGTGGTCACTCTACCTAGGAGGCTAATACGTGGTTATTTCAGGTTTTTTTGGACAAATGTTGGAGCAAAACCAAGCAATCATGGGCTAGGTGACAGCCAAGCTTGAGGTGAGGATTCGTAGGGGGGTTGTCTCTGATATTAAATGGCCCTTCCTCAGGATCTCCACCCTCAACTACGAGCTCACAAGCCACCAAAATGGATCCTAAAGGCAACCAAGCAGATTTGGGAAGAGGGACTGTCTACTAGCAGTTGGGACAGCCGAGTCCCTTGAATTTAGAAGGCCTGCTAGGCCCCTCGTGATGTATAAATAAGAAGGCCTCAGCCTTCGTAGTTTACTTTTGAAACTATTGTATTATTTTTCACTATAGTGCTGTCACTTTCAACTCATTTTCTTGTAGCCATTGTGGTATAACTTTCTAGTGATGACTATTTTTGATAATGACAAGCAGTCCTATTTGGTATCAACTCTGAGTTCTTTATAGGAGTCGTAGCTCTTAGGGATGGGCCCAACCTAAGAGCCAAGGACTCCTTTATGTATTGTTATTCCTCCTTTATCCATCGTTGTTTCTGTATTATGTATCATTATTTCGCCTTTATGCATTTGCAAAATCATTTTTGTTAGGCAGATTAAATTGTGTTGATTAACTAGGTCACTATTGATGGTTAGAAAGGCTTTTGATGTTTAGATTAAGTTGGTAGGATATAAAGAGGGAAAAATCTTTATAAAAAGGCCAACGAGCACCTTTGGTTTCACCTCCCCCTCATAAGATTAGGGGATGGGATCAAAGTAACCTTGTTGTCCCAAACAAAAACACTATTTTTTCTTTGCCATGCAATCACTAGTGTATGATTTTCGTTTGCAGAAGTTGGTTACATGTTCAAATCTTTGAATGCTTCGTTGCATAGTTAATATACATGGTTTCCTTGCAAATAAAGCTTCTGTTCATTCACTTTACTGTTAGCTAGATCAAATTAGGTTGGCATAACTAGGTCTTTGATTTGTTGCAAGTCTTTATTGGTTCAGTTGGAAATATACATTGCAAAGCACCTATACCACTTCTTCATCCACCAAAACTTCATCAAACCCATCTGTTCCATCCCCTAACTTGGTTTCTTGCCTCACATTTGTCATTTTTCCCACATAACCTTACCTTTTTGTGCAAACATTGTTTCAGCCCTCTTTGAACAAATTCAGCCATCCACATCTTCTCTCAACTCCATCCACCAGTCCCTAGACCACTTCAAACCCCTATCCTACCTCCATACCCACTTGTTCATGTTTACTTACCCATCCATCCTCCAAAATCCCATTTCTGAACATCCTGTAGAAATTTCTGAACATCCTGTAGAAATTCCTGAACATCCTGTAGAACCCCTGCAGACTTCCTGTAGAAGCTCACAAATGAGGTTTCCTGATAGCCAAACTCTGTGAAACTCTCTGGAAAGGTGTTAGGGACCCCTTAGGCCCTCTGTGAACCTTCCTGACCTCTTCCAAGCATTTCTTCTTGTCGATCCACCTCTACACAGTCAAGAAGAGTGAAAGCCTATGCATGATAATTCTGAGAACTTATTCAAAAATACAAAAAGATGTTTTCTTCAGATAGAGGTAGTCTAGACACATGTATTTTACCTTCCTAGAAGTAATGGCATCTCTTTCAGTAGCTTGCATCCTCTTTTTTGCATCAGTGGGACTAGCTGGTCAGATTAGGGTTTGTTAGGGTTTGCGCTTTCTTTCAGCTTTTCAGTTTCTTTTTGCAAGCAGATTAGCTTCCTTTGAGTTAGCTTCCATCCATCAGTTAACAAGCTTCTTCTCAGAGCTCATAAAAGTTGGCTTGAGCCCCTAGCAGACTTGTGCCAGCTGACCAGGTGATAGCTGCAGCAAGAGCTAGTACTTGTGCATACAACATCGTCGCTTCCAAGTTTGCTACGAACTACCAGGTTGATAAAAGTGAAGAAGGGAGTCCCAGGAGTTGCAGCATTATTGCTGCAACACTGGAGCCCACCATTCTTTTTCGCATCGTTGCCGGGGAAGTGTCAGAGTATTTGTGATTGCTGCTTTTATTCTATTTTCTACTACAACCTTCTACTAAGTAGTTTATTTCATTTCCATTCTGCAATTTCATTTCCACAAAAGTAGAGTAGACATTTCTTGCTTTCATAGATTAGCATTTCAATTCCGCAATTTCAATTTTGCAAGCATAGCTTAGCATTTTAATTCTGCAATTTCATTTCACCAAGATAGTTAGTTGCAATTCAATCTATTTTAGTTTTGCAGGTACCAGCAGAAAAAGCAAAAGCAACCAAAAAAAGCTTTCCATTTCATGCCTCGTAGGAACAGAGATAAAACCGGAAAATTCCTACCCAACACCCCCACCACATCACTGAGTCAACCTTCTCTCTTCTTTGGTAACAGTGAGCCAGAAGAACCTATAGGTGAACCTCCTAAGATATACGAAGATCCTATAACAGAAGAAGAGCTAGAGAACGTTCTGTCTGAGGCCATGGCTGAAAACTGAAACGGTAGAAGAGAAGATGAGAGAATAGAAGGTGCCTTTCCAATCCGAGAGACCAATGGAGACATGAAAATGAAAAACATAAGTCCCTCAGCTTTACCTCACTTCCATGGATTGACTACTGAAGATGCTGATACCTTCCTGTTTGAGTTTGTTGTCCTTTGTCGAACTTACAACTATGCTAAGGATGAGCAAAAGTTGAAACTCTTTCCCTCTACCCTCAAGGATGCAACATTATGCTGGTTCATGGGGTTACCTGGAAATAGTATCACCACTTGGGCTCACATGTAGCAAGCTTTTAACACCAAATACCGGGACTACTGTAGGTCCAAGGAAACCAAGGGAGAGATCTTTTAGATGACCATGGGAATTGATGAGTCTTTAGAAGATTACGAGGAAAGGTTCCAACTTAGTTATAAACGGGCCAGGTGCACACTTGACCTGGAATCTCTGAAGCTGGTTCTGCTCTGAGGAGTCCCTGAAGACCTTCTAGATATCCTTCACATGCTGGCTGGAGGGGATATCTACCAACTACCTTATGAGGACATAAAGACCGTGTTTAGAAACCATTCTAGGGCAGCCCGGAAGAGAGGTAGGGGGAATCCACTTTCAGCTAGTACCACCTTCTCCAAGCATGAGTTTGCTAATCAGATGGAAGACCTCAAAAGTGAGATGAGACAGACTATTGCCATGCAACTTGATACCTTCCGAATTCAGCAAAAGAGAGAGGAAGCTAAGAGGGCTTTGGCCATTTTTTGTCCCAGATGCATGAGGAAGAACCCTAAGAATGAGTGTCAATTTCACTCAGTAGAGGTATGTTTCATTTGTGAGGAAGACCACCCCACCAACCAATGCCCTACCTTGCCCGGATTTAAAGCCATGTACCTAGGGACTGAGGCGGCTACCGAACCTCTCTACTTCCTCAACCAAAGGAGGCCACATGGGCCCAGACCTTACCAACAAGGGATGCAAGGGACATCCCAAGCTTATTATAACCCCAACCAATCCACTCATATACCTTCTTGGGGCCCGCCTGCTCATCCTTCATGGTCCGTACGTCCTCCGCGGTCTTATCCATCTCCATACCATACTCAACCTACTTCTCATTCGTTTCACTCACATGCCCAACCACAACCTCAGTGGAATGCACCTCAATCGGGGTGGAGGCCTCAATACAACCCTCCTCCCGCCATTTTGCCTCCACCACCGGCCCAACCACAACCATTACCTCCTGCTCCTCCAAGACAACCCCAGATGCCTGCTCAACCAACCCGAACCCCAACAACGGACAAGACCAACAGGTATATACTGGGGAGACAACATGCCCTACCTATGCTGTGGAAATCCAGGAGATCAACCTGCGATCTGGGAAGGTCCTTCTAGAGCATCCTCCCCTAGAGGAGGAGGAAGAGAAATAGGAAAGTGAACCCAAAGCCATTCCACCCTTTCCTGAGGGACTAACAGTAACCATGCAACCCAACCCAGAGGAGACTAAGCTTCTGGGAGAACTCAAGCAGTTGTGTGTGAAAATACCACTTCTCCAGGCCATAAAAGATGTACCGATATACAACAAATTGATTAAGGAGAAGTGTTTTAGGCACCCAGGCAGGCGAAAGAAGGATGCCTCAACTATCAATTTCATAGGACAACTGTCTAATCTTATGTTGGGGCAAGTAATCTGTCCAAAGTATTTGGACCTTAGGAGTCATGTAGTTGATGTTCACATCAATGTCACCATCATCCCCCACACCTTGATTGATCTAGGGGTTGCCATTAATGCAATGACCAGGGCCACTATGCTTAAACTCAACCTTCAGAGTTCCTTAAGGAAGACCTCGACAGTACTGTAGTTGGTAGACTGCTCCACCGTGACTCCTGAAGGGATTGTGGAAGATGTCATGGTCTCTGTTGACTCTTGGGAGTACCCTGCAGACTTCTTGGTCCTTTAGCCAAAGGCAAAAATCATTGGATACCCCCTCATCTTGGGAAGGCCTTGGCTAGCTACTGCGGATGCTTACATTAGCTGTCGAGTGGGAAGCATGACCATCAAGAATGGGCCTATGTCCAAACAGCTGGTCCTATACCCTCCTACCCAACCTCTATTAGAACATGACTTACCACTTCGGTTGGAAGAAGGAGATGAGGACGAGGTCTACCCTGCACCATTGTGCACAGTGGAGGCCACCAGGGGAGGTCCTCAAACCGAGGATGATTTGATTGAGAACTTAATCTGAAATCCTCCTCCTAGTGCACTGTCCTTAGAAGAGTTGGTGGAAGATACCCAAGACAGTGCTTTAGTGTACCTCTGTGTCACTGATCCGACCTCTCCCAGAGTTAAGAATGTGGAGTTTGGCCCTGAAAGAACTTTAAAGATCAGCTCCTCTCTCTCTCCCTCTCAGGAAAAAGAGATATGTAGCCTTTTGAACCGCCATTTGGAGGCTTTTGCCTGGAGCTATAAGGAAATGAAAGGAATCCATCCTTCGGTCTGTACCCATCATGTTTACATTAAAGAGGACTGTAATCCAGTTAGGCAGCCTTAGAAGAGAATGAATCCGGCCCTTAAGGACATTGTTAAAGAAGAATTACAAAAATTGTTGGATGCAGGACTCATCTGCCCCATCTCGAACAGTGAATGGGTTTCCCCTCTGGTGTTCGTACCCAAGAAAAATGGGAAGTGGAGAATCTGTGTAGATTACAGAGAACTAAACAAAGCCACCAAGAAAGACCACTTCCCTTTGCCTTTCATAGATCAAGTGTTGGATGGACTGGCAGGGAAGAAGTTCTTCTCTTTCTTAGATGGGTTCAGTGGGTATAATCAGATCCAAATCAGCCTAGAGGACCAAGATAAGACCACTTTCACTTGTCCGTGGGGTACCTTTGCCTACCGAGTCCTTCGCTTTGGGCTATGCAACGCTCCTGCCACTTTCCAAAGAGCTGTATTGAGCATATTTGCTGAGCGGGTTCATGATTCGGTGGAAATCTATATGGATGTCTTTACTCCTTACAGGTCTAACTTCCAAGAAGCCTTGTCCAACCTAGGAAAAGTTTTAAACAAGTGCATTGAGATGAACCTGTCCCTTAGTCCTGAAAAATGTGAATTCCTGATGACTGAAGGGACCGTGTTAGGTCATACCATTTCTCGTCAAGGATTACAGGTGGATCCTAACAAAATTGCTATCATCAAAAAGGTTCCACCTCCTTAGAAGGTAAGAGATGTTCGGAGTTTCCTAGGCTTAGCAGGATGTTATAGAATATTCATTAAAGATTTTAGTAAGCTAGCCTCGCCATTGTTTGGCCTCTTAGGAAAAGATGTTGAGTTTAAATGGATTGACAACTATCAAGGGGCTCTGAATGAGTTGAAAGATAAGTTAGTGTCCACCCCGATATTGAGAGGCCCAACTGGGCCCTACCTTTCCGCATCCACACTGATGCCTCGAACAAAGCCATAGGGGCAGCCCTGGGACAAGTTGAGGAGAAACTTCCATATGCCATATACTTTGTCAGCAAAAACCTGTCCTAGGCAGAAATGAACTATACTGAAACCGAGAAAGAGTTCTTGGCCGTAGTCCATTCCCTGAACAAGTTCCAACACTACATCACTGGTTATCAAAGATTTGTACATACTGATCATGCTGCGATTAGATATTTAATGAATAAGCCTGATGTAAATGCTCGTAT
Source organism: Pinus taeda (assembly GCA_000404065.3). Taxonomy (NCBI): domain Eukaryota; kingdom Viridiplantae; phylum Streptophyta; class Pinopsida; order Pinales; family Pinaceae; genus Pinus; species Pinus taeda. The sequence goes on from APFE030139800.1 coordinate 81,599, forward strand.
CATTAGATGGTTACTTTTGTTGCAGCAATTTGATTTAACTATTGTCAACAAACCGGGTAAAGAAAATGTTGTTGTTAACTTCTTGTCTAGATTGGATTTGCTTGCAGGTGAAGAAGGAATAGTGGATGACCAGATGCCAGATGAACATCTGTTTTCTATCTCAGTACTCTCTCTGTGGTTTTCTGATATAGCAAACTAATTGGTCTCAGCATAGTTCCCTCTACATCTATCCTCAAACGAGAAGAGCAGAATTGTGAGGAAGAGTGCCCCATTCACTTGGATCGCGGGCAACCTGTTCAAACTTGGACCAGATCAGATCTTGAGGTGTTGTGTTAGCGAGGAGGAAGTCTTTGACATTCTCCTAACCTGTCACAATGGACCCTGTGGAGGCCACTTTGCAGCAAAGAGGACTGCCGTCAAAATTCTACAGGCAGGCTACTATTGGCCCACTCTTCATCAAGATGTCAGAAAATACATCAGCCAGTGTGACCGATGTCAGAGGATGGGGAAACCGACTCCAAGGGATGAAATGCCTCTCCAACCTCAAGT
>APFE030139800.1:85999-155018 GCA_000404065.3 Pinus taeda
ATATTACCTATGAGGGGCGGTTCAATATTGTATACGGTTATCACTTCCATTTTCTAACTGAACTCAGGGATAAGATGGATTTACCCACAGAACAAAAGTTGAGCATCCCCTACTTCCTCCTACAATCCTTGATTGAGGGTGCCACAAAACTGAAGGAAGGGACACCGGACCAGCTAGCCCATCATGGGCTTATCAAGATTCTAGTAGAAGATGCACTCCATACCTATACTGTCCCTCTCTCCTTGGAGATTTTTCACAACATGTCTAAGGATGATGATATCCAAATTTTGGCCGAGGAACTCACTTCCTCCAGCAGCGAGGAGAAGGAGCACATTGAGGCAGAAAAGAAAGCCAAGGGTCAAGAAACCCCGGACAGACCACCAAAGAAAGGACAAAAAGGGAAACGAGAGAAAGGCCAAGCTGTTAAGGCCAAAACTATGGGTGGAAAAATGACACAAACAACCAGGGAGAAGAGATTGCAGAGTAGGGCAGAAAGGACTGAAAAAGTCCAAGCAAGTGAAAGCACACCCAAGGCAGCCACAGCCAAACTAAAGGAGAAGGCACCCCCAGCCAAGCAGGCCAAAATAGTGCAAACTGGTTCTACAGGAAGCCAGAAGGCCATTTCTACAGGAAGCCCAAATGCTGCTTCTATAGGAAGCCAGAAAACAGTTAGCACAGGACTTTCTACAGGAAGTCTGGAAAAAGGGAAAGGGAAGGAAGAATCTCCTGAGGTTCTAGCTAGGGAGGCAGCAGCTACGCTAGCCACCGTCAGCACATCTCCAAAGCAAAAAGAAAAGCGGAAGAGGGAGCCTTCCATGTATTTTAAGGCAAGAAAAAGCACGAGGATAAAAACTAGCAAACCAAAAGAGAAACAGTCCAAAGGACCAATTACAATTGTAGACACCCCATCCAAACACAAGACATCCATCACATATGAGCGGGGAAGCCCGAAGACATCCACATGGAAAGAAAGGATGGAAAAGTTGAACTCAGAGGCCTCTCTACACGATGCCAAGGCTGCTCTACAGGAAACATTGGCTAGGTTGAAGGAGACCAAAAAGATGGAGGAAAAAGCAGCCAAGTCATCACTGGAGGAAGAGAAGGTTGATACCATTGTGGAACCAAGCCCCCAGCCCAGCCTGGGCTCTTACTATAACTTCTTAGAGGCCAGGAAGATCATTCCCCAAAAATTCACAGTGCCACATTTCCTCGCACTAGAGGAAGAAAGAGTGAGGACCCACACTTGGATGAAGATCGCTAAATCCAAGGGTGTGGCAGATATAGGTCCTCTGGAGGAAAAGCTCAAGGAGGCGCAAAAATTATTGGCAAGGGTACGACATGTGGAGAGCTACCAGCAGGCCAAGCTACGTGAAGAGAATGAGCTGTTTAGACAACAACTGCAATTACAAGGACGGAGGAAAGAAGACAGGCCACACCTCTTGGGAGAACAACAACAACAGGAGGAGGCCACAACAACCAAATATACCATAGAAGAACAGAAGAGAAAGGAAGGAATGCAAGCTAAAATTGAGACACTAAATCGACAACTATAGGAAAAAGAATTGCAAGCAGACCTAAAGATATAGTCTCTAAAATAGCAGATACAAGAGAAGGAGGCCCAACTGGCCTGCATGGCCAGTTGGGAAATGGAAGCTCTGCAGTGTAGGTAGCTGGCCAAATCCTACGCCTTATACCTCAGGAATGAGTGGCTGCAATTTCAAATCAACACTTTGGCACAGAGAGGTATCACTCAATTCCAAAACCCCCAACAATTCATGGCTTTATGTGATAGCAGTTCATCAGAAGACAAGGCCAAGCTATCAGAGTTCTACCTACACAATTTGGCCCTTCCCAACATGACCTCGTGGGACCCAAAAACTGCAGTAGGGGACATGCAACTTATGGCCATGACCTCGTGGCTAAACCATGAAGAAAAGAGAGCAACAGAGGTCAGAAATGTCATGGACCGGGAACTACAGGAACTGCTACCGATTAGAGCAGAGCCAGGGGATTCCTCAGCATTAATATCCGCCCACCAACACCTGGCAAACAACTCTTAGGCCCTGCTAGATTACATAGATCGTCAAGCTTAGGCCATAGCACATTTTGAGGACATGGAGCGACTGTTGGGGGACAACTGTGTTCATGCTTGCACCCGTAGGTGGAACACATTGTCCCACAGCCTAAAAATCAGAGAATACCACACCCCAACTAAAATGAGGGAGACCTTGGCACGAGTGCCTCTCTACAAAAAGTCCATGCAAAATCTTTAGGCCAACTAGATAGGCCTCAAGTTAAGTCCACCTTTGCTTTCGGGGTTGTTGGAAGGAGGCATAGAAGAGGAGGAGCATATGCAATGCGAAGAGGTCGAAAGGAAGGCCGGATTCCATGACAGTGAAGAAGATATCACTTTAGAAGCCTGGGATGTGAGGGAGGCGATCAAGGCAATCAAGGATGAGGAGTTGGACTAGTTGCTCAGAGGATGAGAAACCCATTTAGCAGGGGGGTGATGATGAGCCCCGAATTGGGAAACTTATTGGGCTCATTTTGCCTAATTTTCCTTGTTCAATCCTCCATTTTTCATAAATTATGCATGTTTTTTACTATGATTATGTCATTTGAACGAATAAGGGTGGTCACTCTACCTAGGAGGCTAATACATGGTTATTTCAGGTTTTTTTGGACAAATTTTGGAGCAAAACCAAGCAATCATGGGCTAGGTGACAGCCAAGCTTGAGGTGAGGATTCGTAGGGGGGTTTTCTCTAACATTAAATGGCCCTTCCTCAGGATCTCCACCCTCAACTCCGAGCTCACAGGCCAGCAAAACAGATCCTAAAGGCAGCCAAGCAGGTTTGGGAAGAGGGACTGTCTACTAGCAGTTGGGACAACCGAGTCCCTTGAATTTAGGAGGCTTGCTAGGCCCCTCGTGATGTACAAATAAGAAGGCCTCAGCCTTCGTATTTTACTTTTGAGACTATTGTATTTTTTTGCACTATAGTGCTATCACTTTGAGCTCGTTTTCTTGTAGCCGTTGTGGTATACTTTCTGGTGATGACTATTTTTTGATAATGACAAGCAGTCCTATTTGGTATCAGCTCTGAGTTCTTTATAGGAGCTGTATCTCTTAGGGTTGGGCCCAACCTGAGAGCCAAGGCCTCCTTTATGTATCATTATTTCTTCTTTATGCATCGTTGTTTCTCCTTTATGTATCGTTATTTCTCCTTTAGGCATTTGCAAAATCATTTCTGTTAGGCAGATTAAATTGTGCTGATTATCTAGGTCACTGTTGATGGTTAGAAAGGATTTTGATGTCTAGATTAAGTTGGTAGGATATCAACAGGGAAAAAGGTTCAGAAGAAGGCCAACGAGCACCTTTGGTTTCACCTCTCCCTCATAGGATCAGGGGCTGGGATCAAAGTAACCTTGTTGTCCCAAACAAAAACACTATTTTTGGTTTGCCATGCAATCACTAGTGTACGATTTTCATTTGTAGAAGTTGGTTACATGTTCAGATCTTTGAATGCTTCGTTGCATAGTTAATATACATGGTTTCCTTGCAAATAAAGCTTCTGTTCATTCGCTTTACTGTTAGCTAGATCAGATTAGGTTGGCATAACTAGGTCTTTGATTACTTGCAAGTCTTTATTGGTTCAGTTGGAAATATACATTGCAGAGCACCTGTACCACTTCTTCATCCACTCAAACTTCATCAGACCCATCTATTCCATCCCCTAACTTGGTTTCTTGCCTCATGTTTGTCATTTTTCCCACATAACCTTACCTTTTTGTGCAAACATTGTTTCAGCCCTCTTTGAACAAATTCAGCCATCCACATCTTCTCTCAACTCCATCCACCAGTCCCGGGACCACTTCAAACCCCTATCCTACCTCCATACCCACTACTTCATCTTTCCTCACCCATCCATCCTCTAAAATCCCATTTCTGAACATCCTGTAGAAATTCCTGAACATCCTGTAGAACCCCTGCAGACTTCTTGTAGAAGCTCACAAATGAGGTTTCTTGATAGAGAAACTCTGTGAAACTCTCTGGAAGGGTGTTAGGGACCCCTTAGGCCATCTCTAAAACTTCCCAACCTCTTCCAAGCATTTCTTCTCGCCGATCCACCTCTTCATAGTCAAGAACAGTGAAATCCTATGCATGATAATTCTGACAACTTATTCAAAAATACAAAAAGATGTTTTCTTCAGATAAAGGTAGTCTAGACACATGTATTTTACCTTCCTAGACATAATGGCATCTCTTTCAGTAGCTTGCATCCTCTTTTTTGCATCAATGGGACTAGCTGGTCAGATTAGGGTTTGCGCTTTCTCTGAGCTTTTGAGTTTTTTTCGCAAGCAGATTAGCTTCCTTCAAGTTAGCTCCCATCCATCTATTAACAAGCTTCTTCTCAAAGCTCATAGAAGTTGGCTTGAGCCCCTAGCAGACTTGTACCAGCTGACCAGGTGACAACTGCGGCAAGAGCTAGTACTTGTGCATACAGCACCGTCGCTTCCAAGTTTGTTACGAACTACCAGGTTTATAAAAGTAAAGAAGGGAGTCCCAGGAGTTGCAACATTATTGCTGCAATACTAGAGACAACCCCCCTACGAATCCTCACCTCAAGCTTGACTTTCACCTAGCCCATGATTGCTTGGTTTCGCTCCAACATTTTTCCAAAAAAACTTGAAATAACCACGTATTAGCCTCCTTGGTAGAGTGACCACCCTTATTCATTCAAATGACATAAACATACTAAAAAACATGCATAATATATGAAAAATGGGGGATTGAACAAGGACAATTAGGCAAAATGAGCCCAATAAGTTACCCAATTCGGGGCTCATCAGCATGCTTAACTAAGTTTGATCTTACCTTTTTGTAATTTTTCTTTTCGAAGCTTAGTATTATTTCTACCTGGATCGTGCAAGCATGTTATTCATGCACTAGTGCATTTACAGTTATGCAATTTCATTTATTTGGTTCATTACAACAAAGTCTTTCACTCTTTTTTGTCATAAGGATCTTGATGCATTTCTGCGAGTGTTTATCTTTCAGGAGTGTTCTTGATATTCTAGATTGAATATGATTTGGTAATTAAGGAATGAACGTTGTTATAATGCACTAATTTGTACTTGCACTTTACACTTTTAAGGAAAGGGTCGAACTTCACATAAAATTATTCAAAGTGAACCTTTCTGAATTTAAAAGATTAAAAAGGAAGATTGGATTTATGTGAGTAACTATTACAGGGATAAAGTCTGCTTTCACAATTACATGATTTCTTTAGTTGCATGAAAGAGTTCCTTGATTGAAGAATAGTGTGCTTTGACTTTCAAAGTTAATTCTTATTTTTAAGTTAAGTTGGGTTGAAGCATATTTCTCTTTGTGAAAGCTATTTCAATGTTATGTTCACCTTTGCAATTTCTTTTCTTAAGTTAACACACTCTTTATTCTTTTATGAAAGAAATTTTAAAACTTGGTGCAAGAATCTCTATTCCCATATAGGAATCAATATCATGATACAATAACAGAGTGATCTAGTCCTAAGACTTAGAGCCCCTGCATGAGGACAAAAATCTTCAGTACAAGTGTAGAATATACTTCCACCATATAAACTTTGTTCTGGTACTGGTGCAAGAATATTGCAGGAGTACAGGAATAAGAGCTCGGTGCAAGGAGAAAGATCTATAAAGAAATCTGATATTTTCAAGGGTCCAATTATTAATCTAACATACAACTATACTGAAGATAGACATAGATTTCGATTTCAATTAATCGGGATTTCTTATAAGAGGTTGAAAGGTCATTTTATTTATTTCTTCCCAAAAGTACTTTCTTTCATATTCCAACACTAGAATTTCTTTGGTGTAAGTTTCCGGGTGATCTTTCCTTTTTGATTCTGCAAAATTATAATTAAGGAAGTAGGAATAGAGTTAGGAAATGTTCATATCATTTATGGCATTTCCTGTGGTTCCCCTCTAATTTTACGAAACCCTCGGGTTGACAATTAAGTTTTGAAGGAGTCTGCTTAACCATAATTCTTGCACCTAACAATGATTAATGATGGTTGACTTTCATACCAACACAATATTTGTGACAATGTGACGTATAACCATGGTTGACCATGGTTGATTTTCATATTAAGACAACCCTTTTCAAAATGTGACATTGGACCACGGTTAACCATGATTGACCATGGTTAAGAGAATTATTAATTATAAACACTAAAATAAAAATGGTTGACCATGGTTGAATGTGTTTGATTTCATTGAGGCAATGCTTGTCAAAATGTGGCATTGGACCATGGTTAACCATGAATGATTTTCAAATTGACAAAATCTTTGTCATAATGCCACATTGGAGCATGGTTGATTATGATAATGAGACAATATTTGTGACAATACGATGTTGGACCATGGTTCACCATGATCGATATTGTAAAGCAAAGGGAATAATAAAACTTAGGGATTAATATTAAAACCTTAAGGTATATAAATCCTAAGATAAATATTATAAACCCTAAAATAAAATAAACATGTGAGACCATGGTTGACAATGATTGATATTATAAACCTAAGGGAATAATAAACCTTAGAGATAAATACTAAAAACCCAAGGGAAAAATATTATAAGCCCAAGGTATATAAAGCCTAAGATAAATATTATAAGCACTAAAATAAACATCATCAACAATAGTTGACCATGGTTGATTTTCATATTGAGACAATCCTTGTCACAATGCGACGTTCGACCATGGTTGACCATACTTAACCATTGTTGGTTTTCATATTAACACAAACTTTGTGACAATGTGATGGTTGAACATGATTGACCATGGATGACCATGTTTGAAATTATAAAACCCTGGTTGACCATGGTTGATCAAGGTTGACCATAATTGACCATGGTTGACCATGGTTGACAACGATTATCATATTGAGACAATCTTTGCCAATGAGACATAAATTATAAACCCAAGGTATATAAACCCTAAGATAAATATTATAAACCCTAAAATAAACATTGTTCACCATGCTTGACCATGCTTGATTTCCATTTTGAGGAAATATTTATCACAATGTGATGCTCGGCCATGCTTCACCATGATTAATTTTCATATTGAGACAAATTGTCACAATGCAATGTTGGTCTATGGTTGACCATGGTTGATTTTCATATTGAGACAATAATTACCCCAATGTGACATTTGACCATGGTTGACCATGGCTGGCTATGATTGACCATGGTTGACCATGATTGATATTATAAACCCAAGGGAATAATCAACCAAAGGGTTTAAAATTAAAACCTAAAGGGATTATGAACCTAAGAGAATAATATTAAACCTAGGGGACAAATATTATAAACCCAAAGTATATAAAACATAAGATAAATATTATAAACACTAAAATAAACATTGATGACAATGGTTGACCATGGTTTATTTTCTTATTGAGACAATCCTTGTTACAATGTGATGTTGGACCATGGTTGACCATGCTTAACCATGGTTGATTTTCATATCAACACAATCTTTGTGACAATGTGACCTTAGACCATAGTTGACCATGATTAACCATGGATGACCATGTTTGATTTTATAAAACATGTTTGACCATGGTTCACCAAGGTTGACCATGATTTACCGTGGTTGACGATGATTATCATATTGAGACAATATTTGTCATAATGTGAAGTACTTTATAAACTGAAGGTATATAAACTGTAAGATGAATATTATAAACCCTAAAATAAACATGGTTGACCATGGTTGACGATGGTTGATTTCCATATTGAGACAATCCTTGTCACAATTTGATGTTGGACCATGGTTGTCCATACTTGACCATGATTTATTTTTATATACGACAATATATCAATGCGATGTTTGACTATGGTTGACCATGGTTGGATATGATTAACCATGGTTGACCATGATTAATATTAAAGACCCAACAGAATAATAAACCCAAGGGATTGATGTTTTAAACCCAAGGGAACAATAAACCTTGGGGATTAATAGTAAAACCCCAAGGTAATATATTAAAACGAAGGGATTAATAGTAAAACCCCAAGGTAATATATTAAAACCAAGGGACTAATATTATTAATTGAAGGCATATAAAACCTAAGATAAATATTATAAACACTAAGATGAACATGGTTGACAATGGTTGGCCATGGTTGATTTTCATATTGAGACAATTCTTGTCACAATGTGACGTTGGACCATGGTTAACCATACTTAACCATGGCTTATTTTCATACCAACACAATCTTTGTGACATTGTGATGTTCAACCATGGCTGACCATGATTATCTTATTGAAATAATATTTGTGATAATGTGATTTTGGAGCATGTTTGAGAAAATGATTAATTTTCATATTTATACAATATTTGTCACAATGCGACATTGGACCATCATTGACCACGATTGATTTTATAAAACATGATTAACCACAGTTGAGCGTGGTTGAATAATATTAAACCCAAGGGACTAATATTATAAACACAAGGTATGTAAACCCTAAGTTAAATATTATAAACACTAAAATAAACATGGTTGACCATGGTTGATTTTCATATTGAGACAATCATTTTCACAATGTGACATTTGACCATCGTTGACCTTGGTTAAGAGCATTATTGATTATAAACACTAAAATAAACAAGGTTGACTGTGCTTGATTTTCATATTGAGGCTATGCTTGTCACAATGTGATATTGGACCATGGTTGACCATGACTAATTTACAAATCAATAAAATATTTGTCATGATGTTACATTGGACCATCGTTGACCATGGTTGATTCTCATATTGAGACAATATTTGTCATAGTGCGATGTTGGACCATGGTTCACCATGAACGATATTATAAACCAAAGGGAACAATAAAACCTAGGGATTAATATTAAGAGCTTAAGGTATATAAACCCTAACATAAATATTATAAACCATAAAATAGAATAAATAGGGTTTACCATGGTTGACAATGATTGATAGTATAAACCCAAGAGAATAATAAACCCTAGGCATAAATACTAAAAATACAAGGGACAAATATTATAAACCCAAGGTATGTAAAGCCTAAGATGAATATTATAAACACTAAAATAAACATCGTTGACAATGGTTGACCATGGTTGATTTTCATATCGAGGCAGTCCTTGTCACATTGTGATGTTCAACCATGGTTGACCATGCTTAACCATCATTGATTTTCATATCAACACAATCTTTGTGACAATGCGACTTTCGACCATGGTTGACAATGATTGAACATGGATGACCATGTTTGATTTTATAAAGCATGGTTGACTATGGTTGATCAAGGTTGACCATGATTGACCATGGTTGACCGTGGTTGACAATAATTATTATATTGAGAGAATATTTGTTAATGTGATGTAAATTATAAGCCCAAGGTATGTAAACCATAAAATAAATATTATAAACCCTAAAATAAACATGGTTGAGCATGGTTGATTTTCATATGGAGACAATACTTGTCACAATAAGACGCTAGACCATGGTTAACCATGATTGATTTTCATATCAAGGCAATCTGTCATAATGCGACGTTGAACTATGGTTGACCATGGTTAATTTTTATATTGAGACAATCATTGTCACAATGCAAAATTTGACCATGGTTGACCATGGTTCGCTATCATTTACCAAAGGGAATAATAAAGCCAATGAACTGATATTATAAACCCAACAGAATAATAAACCAAAGGGATTAATACTAAAACCCAAAGGGATTATGAACCCAAGGGAATAATATTAAACCCAAGGGACAAATATTATAAACCCAGTGTATAAACCCTAAGATAAATATTATAAACACTAAAATAAACATCATTGGCAATGGTTGACCATGGTTGCTTTTCATATTGAGAGAATCCTTGACACAAGGCGATGTTGGACCATGGTTGACCATGCTTAACCATGGTTTAGCAAAATTGACCATAATTTACGAAGTAAAAAATTACTAAAAAATGATTGAGTATATATATGATGATTTATTATTAATCATATTGAAAAAAAAAAAAATGTATAAAAGATAGTAATTCTAACCTCTTCATCAATGTGACACTTGACTTTATTAAAAGTATATAATTTTATAATTGAAATAAATTTAACCATAAAAGCAAATATTTAAAGAAATAATACTAATTTAGATTATTTTATTGATAATAACATTGTATTATTTTATAACTAAAATTCAGATAAAGAAATTAAAATAAATATAAACAATGTGTAAAATATAACTATCACAATTTCTTTTGTTCAAGAAATAATTATGTGGAGAAAAACTCCGATGTTAAATGTTTAAGCTAAAGAAGTCTAAAATGAGTTCTTGGATGTGAATAAATCATAAGAAACCATTATTGCTAAGATTTTGATAATGGAAAAACAAAATAAATGTCATTGAGAGGTAATATTAATATCCAAATCATTACATTAAATAAAATCATACTGGGACTTAGTTGGACTTTTTATTACTCTAATTTGAATCAAAAGTTTCCTTCCGTCATTTAAGGGGAGAAGAATTTAATAGGACCAACGATCTTAAAATTTTTGAAATCTTCAATATATCTATGGTTAAACATACTCAAATGAACATGGTTTTAGGTGCGTTGAGATTTAATATTCATTTCCCTGCACGGACTTTTAATTCATACCAAGCCGGATATTGCCCAGATCACGGTACAACACCGAAAAGTTTGAGTTCAGATCAAGCAGAGATCACAGTTCTTCCACGTAAGCATTAGGAGCAGAAAATAATGTAAACTGATGTACAAGTCAGGACATTGTGGGGGAGGTAGGAGCTGCCATTTTTTCGTCTCTCACGATTCCTTCAACGACCACCTTCATTGAATTGATTTGGGAAATCTGTTGTGATGATTTTCAGGGATACGAATCTTATCCATTCCTTTTTTTGTTAGTTTTTATAAGGATCTCCTCCATTTAATTTCAAGGACGTTAAGATTTTTTCTCAATATGGGCAGACAGTCTGGGAGAACACAATTTGTACGGGTGTTTGAATATGGGCTGTGCTCTCAACAGCAAGAAGATCAACAGGTTTGCCAATGGAATGAAATGAAATGGTTTTTAATGATATTCAAGAGACCTTGTCGTTCAAGGGAGTAATTATTATAGCTTAATTCATATTCAGAATTTTTCCTGAGTTTATTTTGTTATTATAGATTTATTTAGTATCTTTTAATTCGTATTCAGATTTTTTTCTGTTATTATAGATTTTTAAGAAATTCCAACTTTTGAGAAATCTTGTCTCATCGGAAAACTTATTAAAACTATTATCAAACTACTCACTAATAACTTCATACCTTATATATACTCTATGATAAAATACCATTCTATTTCTAAAAAAACTCTCTAAAATCATCAGATATCACTTGAGAAGAAACTCCATTCTATTTCTAAAAAAACTCTCTAAAATCTTCAGATATCACTTGAGAAGAAACTCAAATAGACATTGAATGACCGTCCACAAATCCACAACTCCCTGCAAATTCCTCAGCAAATAGGCAACTTTCTGCCAACAAAAAAAACTGACCAATCATAAATGGTAAACTCGGAAAGATATGTTCAATAATGGCCAGAAAGCGTACCGTTATAGCAGCAGCAAGAACATTAGAAAGCGCACCCTTAACATTAAGGAGTGTGGAGGAAACGATAATTGAGAATCGCTAGGTCCAAACGATAATTAATGCCTAGCAAGATCCACACGCTTAGCACTATCGACAAGATGCAAGACAATGTAAACGTTCTAGAGTTGTTTTTAGTGGGATTATTTGCAAATGTTTTTGTGGTTTTTTTTTAGTTTTTCTAAAATTTGGTAGGAATGTTTTGAAATCACAAGCTTAATGAATAACTATTGCATAATTGAACTGATTAAAGAGTTTTTCAGAGTGCTGAATTCATATATACAGTCCAAAAACCAGTGCAAATAACACAAACCAAGATTTCACTTCAAATTTTTCTTGTGGATTCCGACACTTGAAAGTCCAAAAAATCACACTAAAAAAACTCCATTTTTATATTCTTAAAATATTTTTAAAGGTCCATGTCATCCCTCCATGCTCCAGACTAAGAAGGATATGCAGTAGTCTAACCATTACGTTTTTTTTCCCTGAAAGTTATGAAATTTCAGGCCGTATTTTGAAAAAAGCAGGTAGAGATTTTTGTAATTGTAAATCCATGTAAAAGCCGTCAAATTTCATAATATTAAGTGTCTTATTTTTAATTTTTAATTTTTATTTTTTATTTTGGTGCTAAGTACAATTTCACTATCAAAAACATCATTCAAACACTGCCTCTACAATATTTTTTGAAATTCTTTTGCCCCAATGCCACCCATTTTTAGCAATATACTCAATTCCTCTTCCTTAAATAACTCCATTTAAAATGAAATATGTATCAACTATCTTGAAAGATTAAATATGTACTCTTTAATTCAATTTGAATATATACTACTTAATTACTTAATTTGAGATGATACTGATCACCTTAAATTGAGCGAATCAACTTATGTACTATTATATAAGGCTCAATTCCACATGATCCAGATCACCTTATACCTAATGGTATATATTTAAAGCAAAGGTGTTTATTTAAGGGAGCGGTTCCATTCGGGCCTTCGTCATCCATATTCCAACAGATCTCCCAAACCAACCATTTATATTCTGGCCGTCAAAGCAACGTATATGAAAAAGAAATTCAAAGTCGTTTTGGAATGGAAATTTAACCCTGCGAATTCCATATTCACTAGTCATAGAACGCTTTTCCCATTCAGCGTTGCCAAAAATGTTTCGGCATGACCTCTTCTTTGTTGTTTAATAAACCTTAATCAATGGAACAACACCATTCGTTGCAGTCCCTGGCCACCAATGCATGTGTAATAATTACTTTGGAAACTCAGACCAAATATTTCCATATTCACAAATTATAACTTTATTTTTTCTGTTTGATATGATTGAACTTTTCTTAATGAGCTAATTCATATAAATTAAATTAAGCATCAATTCATTAAAAAATCAAAATATTTTATTATAGGGTTAATATTATTAATTTTTTTTTTTTGAATAAAGACAAATTCTATTAAGATAAAAAATATATAGTACAATCAAGCTTGTATGCAAGTGAAGCAGAAAAGCATGGAGCCGTAGGAGATAGGCTATCTACGTCACTCCTTAGAGACAATCAAGGAAAGGGCCATAGAGTACACCATAATACAGAAAGCTAAAACTAAGCAGAGAAATCTACCTCGAGAGGGTAGTTACTGCCACACGACATTTTTTCCCTTTTTTCTTGCTTAATTTAACCCATCCAAAAGAGTTTGGCTGAGTCATAACAAGTTGAAGACTATTCTGCTCAAGCGGTAGAATATCCTTATCACAGTTTGAGGATGAAGATAAATGAGAACGTTTCTGAGAGAACTGAGGGGCAGAGGGGACTGTCGGACCGACCGAGGGAGCATCCAACGGAATCTCATCATTCTGCCCATCTGCTTCAATTTCCTCCTCATACGAGCTAGAGGAATCTATATCGTCCATAGGAGGGGGTGGCACACAGGGATTCCAGCTCTTGGATATGGGTTTGTGATTCAGATTCTTGTTGTTGTTGAGGAACTAGGTACATGTACTGTGGAGGTGCCCTTTTTTATGACAATGGCGACAACGGAAGGTTGTATTCTCATAATCCAAGGTTTGAGTTCAGTGGAAATCTCCAATCTTGAGATGAATATGATCTAGTAGTCCTTTTCTCATATCTATTTCTGCACAAATTCTGCCTTAGGTGTATAGTCCATTTTCCTTTCTTGAAGAATCTTTAGCCAGGTAGCATCCTAAAGTGTCTCCAATGGCTAAGAAGACAGTGGTATGCCATAGATGTGCAAGAAGATTCAGGAGCCTGACTCAAACGGGAAGCTTGGTGATGACAGCTGTAGAAGGGTCGAAGTGTGGAAACCAAGGGGTGAGAGAAAGCCCAGCTGAACCCCAGAACCAAGGGCCTCCCATTAAGGCCTTCTGGTAATCTTCATCTAAGTCAAAAACCACAATGAAGAAACCTTTTGAACATAAGTAAATCTTGCTTTTTTTAGACCAATTGGTATGGATCCATTGGTATAGATATGATGTGCGAAGCTAGAGCCCATTAAATCTGCATATGAGTGCGGATTCTTCAAATATCTGGTAGCTATCGTCAATCTTAGGATGAGAGAGATTGATGGAAGGAATTTCCTCTGATTTGTCTACCAAAAAAGGCTTTGAAGCCCGAGATGGTTGAGCTGCTTTCAAAGAGGACTGTGGTTGGGCAACGTCTTTGTGGATTGCATCTTTATAAGAGAAAGAAGGGGCAGAGGAGGTTTGCCTACTGGAACCACCTCTTAAACGGAAGGATGCCGCAATAAAAGTGTCCTTATGAATGCTCTAAGAGGAGAAAGGAAGGGGATTCATAAGTTGCTTACCTTGATATAGCAATCTGAGGTAAGAGGAGGGGATCCCTAGCTGACGTAGGAGTTTTTGCAGAAGATCGTGCATGAGATCTATTGTGCTTACCCATTGTATCATCGTCTTACTCGAGAGTTTGATTTGGATCTGAAATGCATGTGTTTCTTCAGGCATATCTGGCCGGTTCAAGAGAGGAAACGTCTAAGCTTCTCCAAGTCCATGCTTCAGGGCTTGACCAGTTGCCTTATTAGCCAGAGAAAACGAAGGGCGGCCATCTTCATCCTTTACCATGCTCCATGTTTTATCCATGACCCATTGCTGGAGCTCCTCACTAGGATTCATATAGGCTAAAACGACAGACCCTTCACAGATCGTGAGCCAAAATTTGGGATTGGTCTGGGTAAAAACCCTCACAACCTACTCCTTGGGTAGAACAAACTTGCCTATAGGTTGCGAGCACGAATCCCCTTGAAGCCCGTAGCCAGGGAACGTGAACGAATCCTCAAAAGGCCCACTCCTAGGTCCCTAGAACGAACCTGAGGGAGTCTCACCTTCTGGTTTCTGGAAAACGGCCGAGGAAGGAGAAGCGTATGAGAAAGAGGAAGAAACGGGACCAGATCCTTCAGCCGTAAGTGCCACATTCACGAGTTGTTGTTGCAAATCGAAGGTAGAGGCGGCCGAACCCTCCAAATCGCCTGAATACTGCTTTGCATTCCATTCACCGCCTGAAAGAAGAATGCGGTCACGCAGGTCAATAACCTCGACAGCTTCAGCTGAAAATTGGTTTAGAATATGGGAAGAAGAGCCAATTGCATGGATCTTATTGGCTTTTTTGAACAGAGCCCCGTTAGCATAAACCCTTAACTCGAGATCCATAGTAAATATCATGGCATTGTGAATGAGAATGCTCATACTTGCAGGTCGTCTAGGGTTTCTTAGCTTCTATCCGAGAAACATGGTTGTTAACTAAAAAGGAAAAATAAATAAAATTCAGTAAAATATCATTCATATTATTGAAACAATGATAAATATTAATTAAATTATATGTTTAATTATTGTTATTTTTATTCTATTTTTTTTTAATATAAGTTAAACATATATACATTTTGGGTTTGGAGTATGCCTTCAAACTATTTCTGTTTAGCCAAGAGTTAGCCTTCCTTTAATGTAAGGAAACAGGTTAACTACACAAGACCCATGGGCATCTTATAGGACTTAAAGCTGCCCCCTTATATCAATAGGTTATTCTCTGTGGCATGGTTTTCCTTGAATAATAGTGATGAGTTCCATGTGCCCCCCTTACAAACCACCACTAGGTCATTCCGTGTGGCATGCTTTTGCCTTGAATAATAGTGTATAGCCACATATGGTTGTCTTCACTACTAGTTTGACAAGTGAGTTATGATAGGTTTTCCCAATGTTTAAAAAATAAAAATATACATTTAAAAGTGAGTTGGGACAAGTTTTCCCAATGTTTAAAAAATAAAAATACACATTTAAAAAAATGTGAAACAATATTCTTCATCATGGAGATTTAACCCCATTTTATCATGAAGATTATTATTCTATAAATAGACTTTCTTATAGTACTATGGGCCACTACCATGGCTTATCAATATCATATGCTCAAATGACCATAACTCACTTCAAATGACACTTGCTCATATGACATTTCTTTAATTCACCAATTTAATTAAAATAGAAAAAACAAAATAACTAATTTAGATATTAATAGAAACCTTTGATTTGTGTATACTACTATGAATATTCTTGAATATTAGGTGGAGGTGAAATATTTACCATATAACTCATAATAATTGATAACTAAATTAAAATTGTGAAAGTCCTATTCCAAAATAAACACCCTTAACAGTATAATTAAGTAAAGAAAGTAAAAAAAGATGTTTCTCAAACATATCATGATTAAACATTTCATCTATCATCAAATATAAAAATTATATTTAAATAAAAAAAAATTGTATATATGCATTTGTTATATATGTGAATTCCGTATTCACTAGTCATGAACACTTTTGCCATTCATTGTTGCCAAAAATGTTACCTCTTTGTTGTCTGAGAAACCTTGATCAATGGAACAACACCATTCGTTGTCGTCCTTGGCCACCATTGTAGGCCTAATAATTACTTTGGAAAGTTAACGAATATTTCTATATTTATAAATTATAATTTTATTTTTCTTATTCCATATTATTGATATTTTTTTAATTAGTGTAGGGATATAAATTAAATTAAGCATTAACTTATTTTATTATTATATATATATATATATATATATTATTATATATTTCATTATATATTTTACATTATTAAAATTGGAATAATGAATAAATAATAATTAAATCATAGGTTTAATTATTGTTATTATTATTATAATAATAATAAATGTGTAATTAAATATATATAATATATGTATTTTGGGACTGGAAGTATGCTTTAAAACTATTTTTTGTTTTGCTTGAGAGTTAGTCTTGCTTAATGTAAGGAATATAAGTTAACTACTCAAAGCCCGTCAGCATCTGGGTCATTCAATGTGGCATGGTTTTCCTTGAATAACAGTGATGAGTGAGCCTGCAGATAGCCACATATGATTGTTCTCACTACTAATGTTTAAAAAATAAAAATATATATTTAAAAAATGTGAAACAAGATTCTTCATCATGGAGATTTATTGCCACTATATGATGAATATTATTAATCTATAAATAGGCTTTCTTACAAGACCATGGTCCACTACCGTAGCTTATCAATATCATATACTCAAAAGACCATAACTCACTTCAAATGACACTTGTTCATATGACATTTTTTAAATTGATCAATTTAATTAAAAGAGAAAAAAGAATAGAAATAATTTGAAGATTAATATAAACCTTTGGTTTTTGTATACTATTATGAATATTCTAGAATATTAAGTGGAAGTGAAATATTTACCATATACCTCATAATTATTGATAATTAAATTAAAATTATGGAAGCCATATTCCAAAATAGATACCCTTAACACTAATTAAGTAAAGAAAAAAATTTTGTTTCATAAACATGTTATGATTAAACATTTCACGACTCATTAAATGTATAAATTATATTTTGAATTAAGAAATTGTGTATATGCATTTGTTATATGTAATTGAAATGATTCTTATAATTTAGGATTTTTCATTTGGCACCAACAACATTTTTTTAATTAAACGAAGAAAATTATTCTAAGACATTCATCATTAACATCTATAAAATGGTGAGTTATCTTTATGTGTTTCACTAAAGTTGGTCAACCACCTCCCATTTCAATTCTGAAAAGAAAATGTAAGAAAAATTACACCACAATTATATGAATTCTTTTGTTGCGAAGAAGATATATAAAGGTACTTTGGATGTTAGAAATTTTACTATTACTTTTTTAAAAAATCACAAAATAAAAAAAATCAGAAAAATAAATGAGAAAAAACGATTATGGCAAAGGCATTTTCTAAAGGAGGTGGTTTTATTCCGAGCTTCATTATTTTCCCATAGGTATATTCTTTGTGTACAACCACCATCTATGAAACCATCCACCTATGTTCTTACCATTCATGGGCCAAATACATTCACACTTTGATTGTGTAAGCATCTAGTACATACCTTTGTAAATTAATTTGCTTCGAAGACCTCTGAAATGTTTCTAAAAATAATATGTTAGGTATTTTCCTACACATCAATGTATTATTGTTGGACTTGTTAAGGGTTTAGGGAGTTGGTTTTCTCTCTCTATGTATTTATTCTTACCTTTTTCTTTCTATGTATTTCTTCTTAATTTTTCTCTCCACCTTTCTCTCTCTATGTATTTCTTCTTACCTCCCTCTCTTTCCCCCTTAAAATCCATCTCTCTCTCTCACTGCCTCTCATGTCCTCTCTCTCTTCCTTCATCTCTCTCCCCCTTCTCTCCATCTCTCCTTCTTTTTCTTTCTATATCACCCCCAAAAATCACACTCTCTCTCCATCTCTCGTTTTTCACTCCATCTCTCTCTCTCTCTCTCCACCTTCCTCTCTCTATATGTATTTCTTTTCCCTCTCTATCTTTTCCTCCAACTCTATATCTTGCTCCCTCCCTTTCTGCTCCACTCTCTCATCCACTCCCTCTCTTGATCTTTGTGTCCCCCTCTCTCTCTCTCTTACCTTTCTCTCATTCTCTCTCTCCTCTCCGTCTCTCTTTCTTGACTCCTCTTCTCTCACTCTCACTTGATCTCCATCTCTCCATTGTCACTTCCTCCATGTCTCCACCTCTATCACTCATCTATCTTCTTTCCTCCCATATATATTTGGAGCTAATATACATCCTAATATATTAGTATATATTGTAATACAACAAATTTTATATTACGTTAAAGTTACTATTATATTAATCCTAAATTAATAAATTTAATAATGTTAATATAAATTTTAATATAAAAATCAGATTTTCACAATTTAATATTAATAATAATAATAAATTTTAAGAATTTAATATGGTAAATTATATCTATATATATATATATATATATATATATATATATATATATATATATGGAATTTTAACGTGGTAAAAACAATGGTGGATGGTAAATGTATGATCCATTAAATTCAAGGTATATGATAAGGTATATTTTGAGCATGGACAAACATACGTATACATTTCTCCCATGTTGGGCTATAAAACGCACCTCTCGGTTGAAAGACATTAACATTTTCTAATTTTGTTCATAACCTAGATCAAATTTAATTTTCATTTTTAGTAAACTAATATCATATAATCTTGGTTAAATGATCAATGGATCAAATTTTAGATCTTTATTCATTCTAAAATCTAAATTATGGGATTATGGGATTCACATAAGGATTTCAAATTTATTTTTACAGAGGCTCAATCGTGCTCCAAGTTAACCACGTAAATGGCTTGATCGAGGGTTTAAGAAACCTTCACTTGAGCCTTATTAATTTAAAATTTAAGTGACCAATCGAGAGTTTTAAGCGCTCGATCAAGCTTCTGAGGTCCTAAAATCCACAATTCTAGCACCTCTTTTTCAATTTTTCTACGACACCATAGCTCGATTGAGCCCCTAGTTAACCATGTAAATGGCTCGATTGAGGGTCTAAGAAAATCTCAGTCAAGCCATATGAATTTAAAATTTAAGCACCCAATTGAGCGTTCGATGTCCTAAAATCCACACTTTTAGCACCTTTTCTACAATGTTTTCTTCAACACCATTTTATATCCTAATGAACTTAGGGAAAATTTTCTTGTTAGGTGGGAGAGTTGATCATGTTGGATTCATAAAGGAATCTTATATCCAATAGAATATGAGTTTGACATTTTGTAATTCATATGATATTTTTCATCTAATTTATTTTAAACATAATGCTCAAAATTTTTTTGGATTGTTTCTGAAGAGGATGAATAAAAAATCAATAACACAAAATATACACAACAAATATTTCAAAAAATACGACTATATTCATTTACGAGTCCTCTTCATAATGATACTCTTGGTTTTTCAATTTATTTAAATAGTTGAAGAAAAACTTTACACAAACACGTGCCTACAAAATGTAATTGAAATATTACTTCGCCAACTTCAAAAAATAATAAAATATATAATTGTGCATAAAAAAATATTATTTTCATATGAAAAATATATTTCTCTCCACATAGATCATGCTCATATATATATATATATATATATAAATATATATATATAATATATAAATATATATATTCACCTAGACTAAGTTATGTTACAAGAACACACTCATACATCTTAAGATGTGCAAAAGTTTACAAGGACAAGCATTTCATTTAATGGGCAATTGACATATTATAGGAAAATAAAAAAAAAATGCAAAAAATATCGTTGGGACAACCACATAACTCTCAACAAATTGTATTTTTACTCCTAATCAAATTTGCAATGCTTATATGAAATTTGAGCACTTCAATTTGATAAAAGAGTAAAATTTTGAAATTTCATTGCCACATTTGGCCTAAAAGTGTAACCCATCTTCATGCATTAACCCCTATGGATGTTTCTCTCACAATGAGGGTTTTACCACATAAAACATTTTGTCAATTTATGTGTTTGATTATTCTGTTATATTCTTTATTTGTCATTATTTTTTGCAATTAAATCTATATGCAAGTTATTCTTTCATTGCTCGACTCAACAAATGGTATCAGAGATTTTGGGAAAAGTTTGTTTGAATGGTGAAGATACAGAGTGTGAAGTTTGAAATTGAAATTTCAATGGGATTAATAGTTTGGAGCTATGGAAGGTTAAGATGTGGGATATTCTCGTGCAGAAAGGAGTGATAAATAAATTGTTAGAAAGAATAAAGTAACTTGTGGACATGGATGAAGTAGATGGGGAGAGATGGATGTAAGGGTTCTCAATCCTATTCATATGTGCTTGGTAGATGACATGTTCTTTAACATCGTCAGAGAGAAAAATATAACAGGCTTATGGACCAAGTTAGAAAGTCTTTATATGACGAAGTCCTTGACAAACATAATCTACTAGAAGCAAGAATTATATAGTTTGCGAATGAAGGAAGGTACAAAGATCTCTAATAATTTAAATTGTTTCAATACTATTTTATGTCAGTTGTCTAATATAGATGTAAAACTCAAAGAGGAAGAAGAATAAACTAGAGTGTTGTGTTCTCTACCTAAGTCTTTGGATCATTTTCTAACCTCTATCGCTTTTACTTGTATTGATACCATTGATTTTGATGCTATTGTGGGAAATCTATTGTCTCACAAAACTCATCAGAAATGTAGCGTTGAAACCCCAACATCAAAATAAATGATGGTAAGATGTTGATCAAGATAAAAACAACATAATTCGATATATGCATCAAGATCAAAGTCAAGAGGCAAGAAGAGTAAGTTAAAGTCTTGGTACTGTAACCAATTAAGGAATCTTAAGAAGGATTGTTGGAAAAGAAAGGAAAAAGATGATAATAAGAAATCTACAAAGGAAGTTAGTTCAAATTAAACAAGTGTAGGTATCGTTGACAAGGTATTGTCCACTTTTACTATTTCTCAACATCATCTGTAACACCCTCCTCCCATGTCTACCCAAGTAATCATTCGATTGGGTCAAAAATGCGACAAGAGGCCACTATGATATGATTCAGCCTCCTAAGTCATGCTAAGGAAGTGGAACTGATCAAAACACACCATAGAGATATTCAACATCAACATTAGAAACCTGAGGAACCAATCCAACCTTTCAGGCAGCCAACCCCTAGGTCTCATTGAACTTTTGGACAACTTGACCTTTGGACGTTGTCATTCTATGGCCATGCCAGCATCTACGGGCCTCTAAACGCTCTCACAGGCTTGCCTGCTAGTGTCCCAAGATTTAAGCCACATTTCCAGGGTAAGAGCCCAGGTCACTGCCCAGAATTGCATGATACCTCTAGAACAGTAAGATAACATCAAAACAATAGTACTAGTGAAATTACTTGAATAAGACCTTGACCGGACCCCTAATAGCCATGACATTTGTTTCTTCAAACATATCACAAACAGTTAATCTACAGGTGTAAACAAAAGATCTAAGCATAGGGGTCTCATACTTATTTGAGATTTGTTATGAGGCAATGTTTCCTTGTCACTTTAGCTATAATTTCATCCATTAAGCCATAGATACATTATTCATTCATATACAAGTAAAAACATTATGAGATTATATATAACTACTATTATAAAACACATACATAACCAACATAATAGCAACAGAAATACCAATGAAATCACAACCATATAAACCACATATAATCCAGTATAATACTCATAGAAATACAAGGAGAAATAACCTTATATTGATGAAAAAAATCCAAACCAGGGATGGGACTTCTACATTCCACCTGACCATAGAATCATTGAGCCAAATATCATTGAACCCATTCACCTCCAAGCCACATTCTAAGCATGAATGTGGGATCTCATAAAACGCATCAATCAAAAACCATCGTGAGCTTCCATAGGACATCCACCTCAACCCATCAAACCATGATTCCACCTCATAGTCAGACATCACCAAACAATCATCACATTGGTCACCATCCTAGCCATCTAGGGCTCCAGAGCGTTTGTTCCAACCGATGCTCTAGGATTAGCAACTCAACCCAAAATCTGTCACTAGGCTCCAAAGTGTTTATCAAACCAAGGCTCGAGGACTAGTAACTCAACCTAGCAAGGGTTCTAGATCATTTGTCCAACCAAGGCTACAAGACTAGTAACTCAACCCAAGTTGTTATAAGGCTCTAGATCGTTTTTCCAACCAAGGCTCTAGGAACTACTAACTCAACCCAAGCTAAAAAACATAAGAACCAACCAAAACACAACAAGGAAACAAACCATAATTAGCATGTCTATATAGGAAATGGAAAGGCTAGGAAACCCATTGCCAATCTAAGAAATCCTCCATGTCAGTTACAAATCATGACAAAAAATCTGCATGCACATGCCATGCATACTGAAAATAGTGAGGAAAACATACAAGAAACTTGGTACCTGCAAACACATCCTACTCTAGTTGTCGATCCCAATGTCCTCTTGCAGTTTCCTTCTCTTCCTTTGCCTTCTTTCTCAAAGAATCCAAGTATGCCACACCCTCCAAGAGTGCTCCAAGGAAACTCTAAGTATCCAAGAGTATGAGAGAGAGAGAGATAATAATGAGAGAGCTCCAAAACTGAACTGAAAAAAGGTTACACTGACCAAGCTTAGCAACTGATCCTCAAAATCCATTTTATTAATGGGGCCTATATTTTCTTCATTTTCCATTATTTTCCTTCAATTTCATGCAACATGTGGCCTTTCGCCTTCCTTTTATCCTAATTTCCATTATTTTCATAAATAAAATGCCAATAAATGCCTCATGACTTTCTAATGCCTTTTCCATTTCCTTTGCCAATTTCCTTAGCAATAATAAACTGAATTAACACCCACTAGGATGTTTTTCCGACCATTTAGCGTGGAATACATGTCCAGTCAATCATGGACCTATATATTTTTACATAGATTTTTAAGCAGCGTTGTTACAAAACCCTCCCCCTTGGGGGAACACCATCCTCAATGTTCAGTGACACCTATAACCAACAAGACTACCAAAAACAAAACATACATCCCATGGAGCTTTATAACATACCTCATTGCAATATTTATAATGACCATCTGCTAAAACATGGAAAGCATACCATTTACTAGAGATCTATAACACAACTCATTACGATATTTAAAACAATAACCAAATATATACACATATACATTGGCTTCACCCAAACAATAATCATAATGTCTATGGAGCTTTATAAATCTAGCTCCATACAATATTTACAATAATACACACATATACATATATGCACATTTTCTTATCCAACAAATAAAAGGATACAATCCATGCATCTGCAACAAGGGAATTAATAAGCTCACACCTCCATCCTCAAAGTAATATTAGGATTCACCTCCTTCTGAGGAAGTCCAACATTGATGGAAAAGTAAAATCTTCATCCAATGTCCAACGCTACAATCATGCACCACTTGTCCTCTCAGTGAAAACTTACCAGCTCATTGTTCTAAGGTCTACTCCCAATGTGCATTTGATTCCATCTAGAAATGCTAATGACTAAAAAAAATCCATTCCCTGACCTTCCATTCTTTGCTAGACAATCCCTCAAGCAATTCGGTCACCCCCTTCCATGTAGTGACTCACCTCCCCAGTTCCATTGGCAGCCCCATCCTACGTATTCTATCCCTTGGAAAAGATTCCTCGCGTGGGAAGATAAAAAAAAGAAGGCATATCCTTACCTCAAAACCATAATACCAATCATAACATGCTCATGGAAATCAATAGACACTATTGGGTACCAGTGTCCCACAATGGCCCTACTCTTGAATACTTTACTAGCATACTACTACTTATCTCAATTCCTTTTGCTATTGCAAATTCTTGCAGTCAATTTCAACCACCCAACAGGGTACTTTCTGTGCTTTCCTATACCAAGCACATAACTTCCATTACATTCCAAATAAATTGAAATAACTTCAAATTGTACCTCATTGGTGCCTCGTCAACAAGGTATGCTTGAAATTATGTTCACTTGCTATCACAATGAGTCAATGTAGAATCTTTGACCAAATCTTCATGTATAAACATATCACATCAGGTTAGCTCAAAACAAAACCATCACAAGTCAAAATCATAACTCACATGTAACCATCATAAACTAGAATCATAGATCACATGTAATGATCATATGCCATAATCATAAATCACATGCAATGATCATAAACCATAATAATAGATCACATGCATAATAAAACCAAAACAAAATACTGATACTTATTCTTTAATCAATCCTTAGCTTATGCCTTTTTCTTTATTTTGTTCACGCACCAGATCAGTTTCCACACCTAACAAACACCCAATGCCTTCTCCTTAACCATGTGCACATACACATAGTGTGCATCACACACAGACAACCACACACGGCATATTCCACCATGCAATACATGAACCTACACCCCACATACAACACATACACCTATACCCAAGGTATAACACAACACAATACATACGCCTAAATCCAGTGTACGCCACCACACAATACACATATGTCTATACCCAATGTACAATGCCACACAATACATGTACCTTCACCTGATGTACAACACAATGCAATACATGTACTACACAGAGTACAATACAACGAGTACACATGTCATAGTAACATGACTACACAATGCACATACATAGTACCACATGTACACAACACAACATGTAGGACATGCACACCAGTACCACATGTACAACATGTACACAGTACCACTTTTACAATCATGCACACAACACCATATGTACATGGAACCACCCACACAATGTGTGCACAACATCACATGTACAAGACACCACTTGCACAGCACGTTCACAATGTCACATGTACATTGCACCACCTGTACAATGTGTACACAATACTACATGAAAAACATGTACGCAACACCACATGTACACAACACCACATGCACAATGTGTACACAACACCACTTGCACACGACACCACTTGTATAACATTTATACAACATCACATGCACATAACACCAGTTATACAATCATGCACACAACACCATATGTACATAGTGCCACATGTACAACATGTATGCAACACCACCTATATAGAGAACTGCATATCCAACATGTACATAGCATCATATTTAAACAACAATGCATATCCAACATGTGCACAACGACATATGCACACAACACCACATATCCAACATGTGCACAACGACATATGCACAGAACACCGCATATACAACATGTACATAACATCATTGGTATACAACGTTGCATATGTAATATTCACACAACACTTTCTGTACCACTCTACGCATAACAATGCATAAACAACATGTACACACACTTATATACACCACACCACATGCACACAACATCACAGATGCAACATGTACAACATATACAATATATGCAGAACAGTAGTACCACACAACCAAAACCACATTGTCTCTACTAAGAAACGTTAGCTTCCAGTGTCTTATCCATTCTTGTCCCAACATTCCATAGACCACACTGCTTTCATTTGACTCATGTGTCCCTTGTTATATCCTATCCATAACATAGACATAACATAATCACATAATATCAACTCATAACAACATGATACAGATCTCATATATTTGTGATGACTACTCTTCCACTTGATTCTTCATAAGCTAGGAACCTCTTCATGCCATTTTCCTACATGAGCAATCATTCTTCCACAAGAATGATTCCTTGATGACCCTGTCGAATAGTGACATAGATACATGCATACATACATACATATACATAACAATTAACATAAGCAATCATGATCCTGACGCATAATGATATGCATACATACACATACATACATATAAACATCCACATAAAATAATAATGATCTAGTCAGGGAATGACATAGATATGTAAATACATGTATACACATATAGACATTAGCATAATCATGATCATAATTTAATTGCTATATATCATAAGGTCAAGTTTAAGAGAACCCCCTTTATGCGTGCAACACGTGCAGAACATTGAGAACAATAGTTCGCAACATAGATAAAGCATATGACACCTTAAATCCATTCAACTTACCTTTCTTGATTACCTTTCCCATTATTGTCCCATCATCGTCTATTTACACTCATGGACACAACCAATCAAACTTGATGTCACACTCTTGCCTTCAACTACCCTTATACATGCATTAAGATTCATCCATGCCTTACATTGCCTGTTTGGTTTCATTCATCTCTTCCTGAGCTCCACTAACTTTCCTCTTTCCCCAACCAATTCCCAAAATTCTCAAAGCAATAAAGGCAAGACCATGAAGCAAATAAGAATAAAACCATGGGAAAACAACAAGAATACGGCACCACAAAGAAAGTGGCATGGCCATGCACAAGATGCGAACGAAACCGCAATCAAGCATAACAAATCACCAAAAGACCAAAAGAAGAAGACTGACAATAGACGTCGTGACTTAATCCCCATGGCTCCCAATGGTTCCAAGGTAAAGCTCAACCTGAGCCTTATTCGAGATTTCATGGAAGCCTCTTTTCCATGCAATCCCTTGCATAATACTGACATCAAAAAATAACTGTCAATGTACAAATAAATATAACAATATACTAGTTAGCTTACCTTGTTGTGCCAAACCTTCTAACTTGTAATTGAACACATCTATGCCATATATCTAGGGACTCCAATTCCCTTGACAAATCCATCTATCTATAACTAGAAACTAGATGATATACCTATCAAATACATGTTCATGACTATAGCACATATTTGCATGATGTGAGAAAAAATCAAGTTTAAGAAGACTTCTTGTATGCAAAGCACTCATTCGTATGGAATTAGGGTTTCCAAACATAACCAAAGGAACTCTTTCCCAATTCCTTTCATTTACCTTTTCACCTTGTTGCAATCTAGGCTTACTATGCACTATCACATTACCCAAATGTTAGTTATATAAACACATCAATTATTATCTTGTCATGCTAATACCAAACATGTTTCCTACCACTATTCACAGATGTCGACTACTTGTTCCAAATATCAAGACAATCGTATCTATCAATTTGAAATCAAACTTTACCAAGACTAACAATCATGTCATAATCAATAGTCAACTCATATTCATTAGACATAATACATAATGCTACCACTATCACCTACTTACACTCAAGTACATATCAGTTGTCTCGACACATATGTATTAGTGCAACCATCTTAAAACAAAATCATTTGAACACATATTCATATTATGCAATTCATCAAACATTCAACCAACTTGTGACATACCATGTTAAATAAATCAACTAGATGACATAATTGACGCCAAACACTCAAACACCAAATATATGTCGTAATCAAACAATCGAGCACAAAGTATATGACATAAGCAAGTTCATACCTTAATGTATCCCAAACGAGGAAATATTGTCTCCACAATCAATCCATATTAGGATGATATAACTTCACAACATGTCAACTCAACCACAAATAAGGTCATGATATCCATAATAGTCACTAGTTTACATGTCCACATCATAATCTCATAAGCATTTATCATTTATACATAATAATCACATCTTCATAGTCAGTCTATTTTAGTATGACATAATATCACAACATATTAACTCATACCTAAATATCATAATCCTAACCATTCCCATAGACCAATCCAACTTAGTATGATACATAAAATGTCAAGCTCTTCATGTAATAACCATAATCATGAAGTTACTAGCATATAACAACAACAAGTTATATATCATTCTCATCAACAACATATAACTTAATCATCAAGCTAACTATCATATAACAACAATGAGTTAACCTATAACATATTCATTAACAACATATAACATAATCATCAAGTTATCTTATCATGAAACAAAAATAACAATGCATAAAACCACATGTTACTATGATTCATGACTATCTGACACATGTGCATATGACTACACTAATCAACTAGCATCTATCAACCATAATCATCAATAGAATGAAAGACATACACATAACCATAATGCATACAACAATCCTTAACCTACATACCTGCATGCCCAACATACAAACTTGTATGACGTCATGCTCTTGCCTTGGGGTCCAATGCTGTAACTTCACTTTGATGATGTTCATTTCCGTCTCTATCTCAACCAACACATCAACATCATAACATAGAAACAACATTATAATGACCTAAAATGCATACAATTATCTCACGGACAACAAACTTCACCCTGAAAATGAATTCATAATGACAGATAGACGCCAACATGAATAACAAATGCATATACAACCATACACTCATGATTACACATTCCACAACAACACCATGTTACATAGAATTTTGTCACACTCCCTATTCTCCCTGTTCCTCGATCCCAGAGGACCTCTATAGTGAACTCTACATGCTTTCCCTTCATGAAGAAACTCCCATTGTGTACCTCTTCATGGGCAGAAAAATTCCCTCTTGCACCATTTCCCCAAAATCTTCTGTTTTTCCCAGTTTACAAGACGAGTGCTAATGGACCTTGTCCTCCTTGCGCCTACATGTAGGGATTAACACTGTCCCTAGTGCCAACCAAAGTGACTGAGCTTTGTTCCAGTCGCATCGGTCCTCTTATGGAGAGTTTTTTAAATAAAGAGTTGAAGCTTCCAGCTCTAGAAGCTTCGTAACAAAATTCTGATAAATGGTTTGGCCGGATGGGGTTGAGGATGTCAGTTGGGATCCTTTCCCCTATAAATATGGAACTACCTCAAGAGATAAGACCTTCTCCCATGAGAAGAGGAACCATCTCCCATCCATTCATGCTATATAAACATCTATTTTTCCCAAGTGCAAGCTAGTGTTAGAGTGTTGAAGTGTTAACATTAGTGTGCTAGTGCTAATTAAGTTTGGAGTAAACAACAAGCTATTCATAGTTGTAGATCTCTAGTTGTGTGAGGGAGAAGTGTGAATTTGGTTTAGTGTGAAGCCTAAAGGGAAGATCCTTAAAACTATCATTGTTGAGGCCATCATGGAATGCTAATGAAAGTGTGTGGGACCCTAGTTTTGTCAGAGGAGAATAGAAACATCAAGACAATGGTTGTAATTTGTTCTTGATTTAATATATATGAAACTATCAATTGATTTCCTACATAATGTGTCATCTCGCATGTTTATGTCTTAATGTTTCTTAACTTGTTAAGTAGGTTGAATTACAATTTTTCTGTTATCATTATTGTTGTTTTCTATTATTTACTTGTTTCAGGTGTTCGAAGAAGGAAACGGGAGATGGCTAGAGTGAGCAAGCAAGGTCATCACCAAACGGGATAAGTGTACTAAGAGGTAAGCCCTCTTAATTGGTTCTAAACTAAGGAAATCTTCCATAAAATGTATCGGTTGTGGCTTGACCAATTATCGAGCTAGAGGAATTGTTTGTGTCCGCACTCATAATTTTACTTCACCACAAATTGGCAAACATATTGGGGAAGCAATCCTTCTATTTCTGTTGTTTGAGATTTCATGGTTTTGAGTGAACTTTTCTAGTTCCAATTTTTCTCTTTGGTTTTGTTTGTTTTCCTTTGCTTACTGGTCTGAGTTCAAAATTCATAGTAGGAAATCTAGTCCCAACTTTAAAAAATAAATAAATAAAATTCTTGGCTTCCTCAATCAACATGTTTAATTCACTGACAGTTGCGCTGATCAACATGATATGTTGAGAAATAGTCGCGCCGACCTCCTTTTGGCGCTTTTTTCAGTTAGGCAGTGACGCCAATGCCTATAGGTGAAGATTAGGATTCGCCCCAGATATCGACCAATGTGTATTTCTCTCTTTATTTCTGTCTTGTAGCTTGTTTAGGTTGCATTCTCCCTGACTAGAAAGCCTCATTTAGCTTGGTTTGTGTGCTTTCTTGGCTTAGCCCACCCTCTGATGTGTTAAATCTAGCCATCTGTGAAGTTCCTTTTTATTTTTTCTTTCAATCCCTCGATCAGCGCCAGATGTTAGTTAGGCAGTCACGCCGATCAAGCCATCAATGCTAGTTGTAGTACTAGTTAGTCATGTCGATCGTGCTTATCAGTGCCAGTTTCTAGTTAGGCAGTCGCTCTGGTCTCTAAGTTAAGAAAAATCATAATTTCTCCCATTCCTATGCTAGTGTGTCTTGACCTTCAGACACCCTTCTTTAGACTTCCATCTTCATTGCTTCATTTTCAATTGAATGAGTGAAAGAGTCTCGTTTTTTCTCTTATTTCAAGTGTCTCTTTTCTCATTCTGAGCATAAATTACGTTGCTTGGTTTGTCGATGGAAGCATTTATGTGATTGGTTTTTTTGATTCATGGAAGAAGTTGCTTTTAGTTTCATTTATCATGCTTTGGATTTGATAGATTCTTGTTTGTTCGGAATTGTGAAAATTTTCATTGAAGTGCTTTATGTGAAAGACTCAGTTTGCATTTTATGAAAAGAAGAACATCATTCTAGTTTACTTAAGTGAAAATATTGCATTAGTAGTGTCACTGAGAAGCTAGAATTGCATCATCATAAGCATAGGGAATGAAATGAAACTTATTTTTTTGTTAAGGGAAGATTAAGTGCATTTAGGGCATATATTAGTGAAAGATTTCATTCTTTGATTATTGCATTGATTTTGTGTTCCCTATCTCTCAATTAGTGTTAACTTTCATCGAAGACAAAGATCTCTTTTCTCATATAGCTGCATGTAGGAGTTTTTCCAGATAACAACAGTAGGGCCTTGTAATTGAAACCTAATTCAAGATAAACCTTTAAAATTTATTAAATTAAACTAAGGAAGAATAGAAACTTAACACTCACATTTAGTGATCTAGGCTAGAGACGTGTTCTGGCATCTTTCAATGTGGCAGTTGTCATTCACTTCAGCATTAGATAGTGCTAGTACGGACTTGTGCTCCCCATACCATCATATATATAAATGGAGACCCCACTAGGTTTGCAATCCTATATCCATTGGAAGCCGAGTATGCCACCTTGTAAATGTGATACACCGAACACAACATCAGGGAGATTGCCTACCTGTACTTCTCAGTTAGGCGGGAGGTATTGTGCAGTTCACGGTTACCTGGTAATCCTTCATGCCTAGAGTACCTTGAGTAGTCATTTTTGATCTTTACTGACTCTTTAGGTTTCAAAATATCATCGAGAACTTTTCCTTTCGAGCTCATTAACTCCAAAAGTGACTAGAGTCATCTTTCGTCCATTTCTCGACTCTTAAAACGTGACAAGGTAAAGTTTTGTTTCAGTGTTCTAAAACTAACTTCCCCGGAAATATTCCTGGTTAAGGTTATATTTCTTAGCGATTCTTTACGGTCAATTCCAATGGAAATGTTCCCAGAGTCTACTAGTCAAGGGTTCCCCTCGGATGGGAATCCTAGTCCTTTTCCCCCTTTCAGAAACGTTAGTGCTCCTTATATGGTGACATTGTCTCTTCCTAGGTTAACCATTGGTCTACCTGTCTAGTTATTTTCGACCTTAGTGGTCCTGAGTTTCCCAACCCTTGTCCAGCCATCTCCTTCATTTGAATCACATCACATTGATTCTAAGGTTGACCTCTCCCCTTCTTCCGCTATTTCTTCATCTTCCTCTTCTACTTCGCCTGGTGAAAGTTTGAAATCCAATGACTAGGAGGCTAAGAAGAAGAAGAAGAAGTCAAATAAGAGAGAGGTCAACTGTGTAGCTATTACTCCAAATGCACCCCCTATCAACAAACCTTCTGATCCTTCACAGAAGGTAAAATTCCCTTGCAAGCTGTGTAAGGGTGACCATCTCCATCGAGACTATCCTAGCATTCCTAGAGTCTTAGGGGTATGGTCTCAAAACCTGAACCGACCATCCCTGTCGACCTCTGGAGATCATGTTGATGTTACACCTTCAGCTGATAATGGTAAGAAGAAGGGAAAGATTAGATTCCTATGTAGGTTATGTGAAGGAGAACATCTTCTTCACCTTTGTCCTCTTATGGATAAAGCTTCCAAAGTTTTGGAAAGCCTTACATCTCCTCAATCCAAAATTCCTATTGGTTATCAGAGGATTTCTTCTAACCCTCTCCTGGTTGGTAAAGAGATTGACTTGGATTCAACTCTTTCCCTTCCTACTCTTCCTGAGCGAGACTCTCTTTCGTCTATTCCTGACCAACCATTGGTTGAAAAGAGTGCCGACTTGGTTCCGCTACCAGTTGCTCACTCTGTTCCAGAAGAGAGTGGTGATCATACTATCCATGTTCTTCTTGTTTCCTTAGATGCTCATGAATTGAAGAGTGACCCTCCCATCCCAGTTGTTCAGGAGAGTCCTTCTCTTATTCATGTACAACATGGGGGTAATCATATGATGCCCCCACCAAGTAGTTACGTCATTTCTTTCGATTGGAGTGACTTGACTGCATTCCGCCTCCCATCTTATGTGCCTTTCCAGATCATAGTACAAGCCTATAATATGGTAGTACATGACACTATATTAGATGAAGGTGAATCCGTTAGCATCATGTCTTCTACTACTTGTCAAGATTTGGGCTCCCCACAGCTTGTGCCTGTCACTCATAATCTGTTGGCTTTGAACAGAGAAACCAATCAACCCTTGGGGGTCCTTTTGAATTTCCCTATTACTTTGGGAGGAAAGACCATCTATATAGACATGATGGTAATCCAAGACCCCTTAGATTTAAATCTTCTCCTTGGACGGGACTATGTTTATGTCATGGGAGCCCTTGTCTTCACTTTTCTATGTGGCTTGTTTTCCACACAAAGGGAGAATAGTGACCATTGATCAATTGTCGTTCATTGGTCACCAGGTGCCTCTTATTCAACCATATTTCCTAATTGGTCCTTGTTTGCAAGAAGTACCTTCCCCGCCACAAGTCAATTATGTGGCTACCCATTCCATCTCCATGTCTGCTAATGATCACGCAGATGGTATAGTACATTATGCACTAGGGGCTTTGGAACCTGATCTGTCTTTCATACCAATGACATATATTCCTCCCGGGGCATCGTTCTTCCATCGTGAGGACCACTTGCGAGCCATGTTCTTGTATGGTCCATGATCAGATTCCAAGGATATTTCTTCTTCTGTGTCAACCTCATTAACAAAAAATGAAACAATGTGTGATGATAGTTTTTTCTTGTGTCAATATTGTTAAAAAATGAAACAAGGAGTCATGAGGATAGTTCTTGGTCTTGTGTCAACCTCATTAAAAAATGCAACAGATGTCTGAGGATAGTTCTTATTTTGTGTTAACCTCGTACAAAAAATGAAACAACTCCCTTTTCCAAATCGAGTCTTTGATTAAAATCTCATAAAATCCCAGTCGATTCTTTCCAAGATCTCAAAAGTGAACCTTCATTCCATCCACCTAGTTGACTAAAATGAAGCTTGGGGGGCATGTACCTTGATTGAGTCATTATGCCGGTGGCATGAAAACTTATAACAAGAATAGTTTTTCATTTCAAGCTTGTGTAAACATGAAACCGAATCCAAGCAGAGTTCTCCATGGTTTAAGCTTGTGTAAAAATGAAGCCATACCAAATTTGCATCTCGTGATTTCTATTTTTATCAGCTAATTTTTGCTAGATGAACCTTGGTTGTTTCATTCCATCACCACCATCTCTATGGCTGATCATATGCTTTCACTGGGTTGGTTTTCCTTTCGTGAGGGACCGCAGTGATGAGTGGTTTTATTAGCCAGCCTCTTGACCATTACATGTTTTGAGCAGTTCAACCATTGTTGGAACCAATTTCTACCCTTTATACCACTCGTTCCTCCAGGAAAATTCACCTTTAAGCTCTTTCCTCGACTTGTAAAACTCAAATGAAAATATTGCCGAGTATTTTTCCCTTTTGACTCGTAAAAGAGAATAAAATGAGGGGTCAACTTTCAAACCCTCTTCCGAACCTTTAAACACAAAAAGATAGTTGATCCCTTGTTATTTCAAACTTGTTAATGGATGCAAAACGTCATGTGCCTAATATAAGTTTACCCCTTTTTCGAGATGGGATGCACTATTTACAAAAAAGGTACTCCTTGACTAAAATGGTCAAGTGGTTCTCTCTAGCATCGTTTTCTACCTCTTCGGGCTCAAGAGACACAAACATATGAAAAGGGACCATGTGGAGTTTTCTTTTCCATGTCTTTTTCAAAATCTCTAAACATGAAAAAGATACCAAGTTACACCTTTGTCGGACTCGTTAAAATATTAAACGACATCGGATTCGTCACCATGATGAACATGAGCTTCTCCTTCCTAAGGCTCATTAAACTTACTAGGTCGGATTCATCCAAAGGATGAAATTATAGTGCAGGCACATGCTATCCTCTTCAATCTTGTAATTAAAAAATAATTGGGGTACCTACTAGGAATAGTGGGGGAAAATTTAGAAATCAAATCAGTTGTGTTGGTAGCTCACTCTTCAACATGACACTTTCTGCTTCGTGTCGGGATGGGATATCCTCCTTTTTATCGTTGACCTCGCTAGGTTGGGTTGTTCATTTTTCCCTTCCATTTGATCTCTGCCACATCATCATGACCACAGATCCTATGGATCCAAAAGCTGCCAAACTTCCAGTCATGTCGTCGATCTGTTCAAGAGGTTTCCTTCTCCAGTTACACTTACCTCTGATTCTTTGTATAATCAAAAATCATTTTGCATCCTTTTGTCTCATGTTAGTGATGTGGGATACATTATGGCCCTCCTTCGACATGGTTGCTTCATGTCGACTTCAACTCATTATCCAGGAAGTTGGCCACGAGACTCCCCTTCAGTACCTTAGAGCTTGCATGCCCTAATGGCAAGTTCTTTGCACTCGATGACAAGTTCACATCATTGGCTTTTGATTGGGTTATTTCATGGATGTTCAACTTCAGTTCCTCTATTCACATTCCATGGATTGTGCTGATAGTACGTTGAGGAACATTGTCATTATTGGTTGTTTCTTTCACGCTTGTTAACAGTTTACATCATTGATTAGTAATCAAGCGACTTTCTAGCATGTTCGACATCGACGCATCTATTTGTACTTCGATTGGGTCATGTTGAAGCACAAGATCTTAGACTCAGATTACAAAATTCCAGGTTGCGAAGTGGTGTGACACAATTATGTCGATATACATGTTCTTTTTAGATGGATGGTTGTGGCCATACCATGAGTTATCATATGTGATTCTTCTCATTATTAGATGGGGTTGACCATACCTTGGTTTCATTATGATCCTCTTGAACGGATGGCTGTGCTCATGCCTAGATCCATTTAAACAATCATTCTCTGGGTGGTTGTGTCCATACCATGATTCATTGTCATTTGATAGAGTTTTCAGTTATGTATATGTATATGTACTTGCTTGCAAGTTTTCTGATGACATACTATGATTCCCCACACTAATTCATAAAGCATTTCATCTCTCACTCTAGTTCAGCCTTCACATTTTAGGAGGCATTTGTTACACAGAATTTTGTCACTATTCTTATACTCCCCTTTCCTTGATCCTAGAGGACCTCTATAGTGAACTCCACATGCTTTCCCTTCATGAAGAAACTACCATTGTGTCCCTCTTCATGAGTAGAACAATTCCCTCTTGCACCATTTCCCCAAAATATTTTGTTTTTCCTAGTTTACAAGACTGGTGCTAATGGCCCTTATCCTCCTTGCGTCGACATGCAGGGATTAACATTGTCCTTAGCGTTGACTAGAGCGACTGACCTTTGTTCCAATCATGTTGATCCTCTTATGGAAAGCTTTTTAAATAAAGAGCCGAAGATTCCACCTTTAGAAGCTTTGTAACAGAAGTATGGTAAATGGTTTGGCTAGATGGGGTCCAGGATGTCAGTTTGGGCTCTTTTCCCCTATAAGGATGGACCTACCTCAAGAGATAATACCTTCCTCCATGAGAAGAGGAACCATCTCCCATCCATTCATTCTATATACCTCCCTTTTTCCCCAAGCACAAGCTAGTGTTAGAGTGTTGAAGTGTTAATGTTGGTGTGCTAGTGCTAATTAAGTTTGGAGTAAAAAACAAGCTAATCATAGTTGTAGCTCTCTAATTGTGTGAGGGATAAGTGTGAATTTGGCTTAGTGTGAAGCCTAAAGGGAAGAGCCTTAAAACTATCATTGTTGAGGCCATCATGGAATTCTAATGGAAGTGTGTGTGAACCTGGTTTTGTCAGAGGAGAATGGAAACAACAAGACAATGGTTGTAATCTCTTCTTGATTTAATATATATGCAACTATCATCTCACATGTTTATGGATTAATGTTTCTTAACATGTTAAGTAGGTTGAATTACAATTTGTCTATTATCATGGTTGTTGTTTTCTGTTGTTTACTTGCTTCAGGTGTTCGAAGAAGGAAATGGGAGATAGCCGAAGCGAGAAAGCAAGGTCATCACCAAACGGGATAAGTGTACTAAGAGGTAGGCTCTCTTGATTGGTTCTAACCTACGAAAATATTCCATAGAATGTATCGGTTGTGGCTAGACCCATTATCAGGCTAGAGGAATTGTTTGTGTTTGCACTCATAATTTTATTTCACCACATACCATCAACCTTCACATGGAGATATCACTACAACCATGATCAACACCATGCAAATGAAACAACAACATGGTCTACAAGCATAAGGAACACATATGAAATTGACATGAATGCATGACCAATAAACAACCCATCTAATCAGAGGGGTGAACCATGCTCTAATACCACTCTATAAAACCCTCCTCCCACATCTACCCAAGTAACTAGCTAGTCAGGGTAAACATGTAACACGATGGAACTATGATATGATTCAAACTCCCACATCACATGAAGGAAGTGGAACCAATGAAAACACATCATATTGACATTCAACGTCAACATTGGAACCCTTAGGAACCAATCCAACCTTTTAGGCAGCCAACCCCTAGGTCCCACTGAACTTTTGAACAACTTGAGCTCTGGAAGCTCTCATTCTACGGGCATGACAACATCTAGGGACCTTTTGACATTCTCATAGGCCTTCTTGCCAGTGTCCAGGGACACTTCTTCTTAGTTCTATGCTAGCGTCCTTGGGATTTAAGCTATATTTTCAGGCCCAAGAATTGCATGATACCTACAGAAAAGAAAGATAACATGAAAACAACAGTACTAATGCAATTACTTTAATAAGACATTAACTAGACCCCTAATAGCCATGACATACATTTCCTCAAACATGTCATGGATAGGTAATCTACAGGTGTAAACAACAAATATGAGCATAGGGGTGTCATACTTATCTGCGATTTGCTATGAGGCAATGTTTCCTTGTCACTTTAGCTGCAATTTGATCTTATAGGCCATAGATACATCTTTCATTCATATAAAAGTAAAAACATGATGAGAGACATACATAGATACTATCGTAAAACACATGCATTGCCAACATAATAGCAGCAGAAATATGAATGAAATCACAATCATATATTCCACATATAATCCAGTATAATACTCGTAGAAATACAAGGAGAAATAACCTCATATTGATGAATAAAAATACAAACCTTGGACCAGACTTCCACATTCTACCTAACCGTAGAATGGCTAAGAAAAATATCTCTTAGCCATTCACCCCCGTGCCATATTCCAAGCATGAATGTGGGACCTCATAGAGCACAACAATCCAAAACCATCCAGGGCTTCTAGAGGCCATCCACTTCATTGACCCATCAAACAATGACTCCACCTCATTTTTAGACATCACCAACCCATCATCAGATTGGTCTCTATCCTAGCCATCTTGGGCTCTAGAGGGTTTGTCCCAACCAAGGCTCCAAGACTAGTAACTCAACCCATAGCTAACGCAGGTCTCTAGAGAGTTTGTCCAACAAAGGCTCCATGACTAGTAACTCAACCCACCAAGGGCTACAGAGTGTTTTCCCAACCAAGGCTACGATACTAGTAACTCAACCCAGGTTGTTACAGGACTCTAGACCATTTGTCCAACCAAGGTTCTAGGAACTAGTAACTCAACTCAAACTAAGGAAACATAAGAACCAACAAAAACAAAACAAGGAAATAAACCCACAATATCCATGGATATCCAGAAAATGGCAAGGCTAGGAAATCCACTATCTATCCAGGAAATCCTCCATGCCAGTGATAGATCATGACCAAAAATACACATGCATGTGCCATGCATGACAAAACTAGTGAGGAAAACGTACATGCAACTCGGTACCTGAAAGCAAATCCCACTCTAGTTGTTGATCTCAATGTCCTCTTATCATTTCCTACTCTTTCTTTGCCTTCTTCCTCCAAAAATGGAAGTATTCAACACCCTTCAAGAGTGCCCCAAGAAAAATCTAAGTATCCAAGCGTACGAGAGAGATAATAATGAGAGAGATCCAAAAGTGAAATGACAAAATATTGCACTGACCAATCTTACCAACTAATCCTTAGAAGCCTTTTTATTAATGATTCCTCTATTTTCTTCAATTCCCATTATTTTCCTTCAATTTCATTCAAACTATGACATTTCACCTTCCTTTTCTCCTAATTTCGATTATTTTCATAAATATAATGTCAATAAATGCCTCATGTCTTTTCAAATCCTTTGTCATTGCCTTTACCAATTTCTTTAGCCACAATAAACCAAATTAGCACCCACTAGGATGTTTTTCCCACCATTGAGCTTGCATGTCACATCAACCATGGCCTTATATAATTTTACATGGATTTCTAGCCAGCATTGTTACATCATCATAATTGATTGGTATATTTTGGTGCTTCCTATTAGCACTCATCCGAATCTCCAAAGTTGAGGAAGAATCCAACTGAGGTAACCATAGACCAATCTTTAGACTTGGTAGCTAGCCCTACTAGGCCAGAGAGGACTCCCTCCAATGAATCATAGCCAAGACAGCTGCATGGGTTAGGGTTTTAGGCTATGTATAAAGTGTAGAGGGTTTTGCTTGTTCAAAATTGGGTTGCTAGATGAGGATTAGGTCAAAGAAGCCAGGTCAGGGAAAATAAGATATTCAAAGGGGAAAGGTAGGTAGGTCGGTTACGAATGAGATGATTTGAATAGGTGAGGAACTAGGAAGAACATGAAATATGTATTCTTCCTAAACAAGAAATATTAACAAATTATCAAAACTTCCTGAAAACAAAGCATGTGAGATGATTTTTGTTTATCAACTTGAAAATTACCATATAAAAGACATGAAATGGTTTATTAACTTACAAAACATTCATACATATGATAAATGAAGAAGAGACAATGCTAAACATCCATACCACATGTATCCCAAATAAATAGCTGCAACTCATCTATTAAAACTGGTGAAAAATCTAATACACTAGTGTCTCTGATCACTAGTACAACATCCAACCGAGTCCAACCTTTGAAAAGACTAAAAAGTACAATATATAGGCCTCAAACAAACTCCCCCCAACATCAAGGGTTGAATCCACAAGAGGAGGAGCAATTCCACCAAAGTCTGAACTAATAGTTGAGTATAGGGTGGTCAAAGTGACTCATCCCTAATTACAATGAAACTGATTCATTACACCTCATAGAGTCTATTTACCTAATGTATTTATCGTAGGAAATAGAAAAAAGACCATAGTTACATTTACATCATGAATTACATCAGTAAAAACTTGATTTCCCAAGATGAAAACCAAACCTTGACAAAAACAGTGAAAAATCAGGAAACTGGTTAAACACTCCATCTCTTTGTCAAACGCACACTTTCTGTGTCAAACGCACCATCCATCTTGCAGGATGATTTTTACTACCTTTCCAATGTCCAAATTGAGCCCGTGATAGCTCATTGGAAAGTTTTTCTATTATAGTTTCTCGATCTACCTTTAGTTTCCAAAATGGTCAAGTTTTAGCCCTCCAAAAGCTAATTCTCCCAAGACTTGTCAAACCCGGAGTGCCAACCTCTAAAACAGGGCATAAACATGATTGTTTGGGCTGTTTTTGACCCTTTGATTACCCAGTTGACCCAAAAAATCTTAGAAAAGTGGTTTTCCTTACTATACTTTTCCTTCTAAATCCAATGGTGGTGGTCATTTTGCATTTGGAGGGAACTAGGAAAAGCGCAATGCCTAGGGTACTCTGCTTTTAGCAGTGTGACTACTGCAAAAATTGCAAATAATGCAAAAAACTCCAAAGTTTTCAAAATTGATCAAAATTATCAAAAATTTGATCTTTGGAAGGCTGATGAGGTAGCTTAGGAAATGAGTGATGCCTAATCAAGGATTTCAAGCTTGTCCTCCTTCTTTTTCTTGGCTAGGGTTTCAAGTCTTGTTTTGACCTTTTGGAGCTTGGACCTTGCAATTTTGTTCCTCATGGCATAATATTTTTCCATTTCTCTTTGAATGTCATTTTCTTTGTTGGCCTTGTCTAGGAGTTTCTCGAAATGTTGGTTTACCTTGTCAAGACAATGCTCCCGGTTCTCATTAGTCATGATGGAAAACTGTTCATTCCATGTGAGTTGATTTGCAAGCTCGACCTCCCTTGGTCTCTCTAGTTCTAGAGCTCTTTTCAGCCCTCCAGTCTTAGGTCTTATTTTTGTTTCTTGTTCAAGTTCACCATACCTATCATAGGCT
Source organism: Pinus taeda (assembly GCA_000404065.3). Taxonomy (NCBI): domain Eukaryota; kingdom Viridiplantae; phylum Streptophyta; class Pinopsida; order Pinales; family Pinaceae; genus Pinus; species Pinus taeda. Next base: position 127,157 of record APFE030139800.1, read on the forward strand.
TCATCAAGAAATTCATTGGATTTCATTTCTTCTCTTTTTACCTTGATGATTTGAACATCCATGACATCATGCTTGGCTTGAAGTTGTTGGTTTTCTTGCTCATAATATGAAATAATATATGTATACCTCTCTAAGTTGGTATGGAGCTTCCTGATGAGTGCATCTTTTTCCCTGATCACTATGGTAATGTCCTCATTGTCATTATGCTCATCAAGGTCAATATGGTCAAAATCATGTTTTATCTCATGGAGATCCTCCTTCTCATGTTCGATCTCTTCCTCTGTCATCTTTTATTTTCCTTTGTGTATCTACTTTGTTGGTGAAGAAGGCAGGGCCCATCACACAATTTGTGGGGAAAGCACCTTCCTATGACCTCTCTCATAAGTATGTCCCAATATGCCCAAATCTGCCATCTTAGGCTTGTTGACCTCAACCTGCTTTATATGCTCCGGCTCGCCAATCTCATCTTTACTAGGTGACTCAATGTGCTCATGAAATGGTGATGGTGAAGGAGACTGATCTGATGATGATGCATGGTATGTGGGTTGAGATGGAGGAATGGATGAGGAAGGATGAGATGATGAAGGCACATCTTGAACATGCTGAATAGATGGATAAGTGAATATGTCATTGGCTATGAAGGTACTCCATGAAATGTTAAATTGTTTGATGTGATGGAGGAAAATGATTTTGATGAGGGAGTGTTGGAAAATACTCCTCATTTGATGCTCATATTCTCCTTTTAGGATAATATATGCCATCTTTTCAATGCTTCAGAAGAGATAATAAGGTATGTTGAGCATCTTGACCCTTGTAGAGTGCATGAGTAGCTGGATATGATAGGTATAAAGTCAAAAAACCTTCCTTCACAAGTAAAGTATCTCATGATGATTTTCATCAGAGGAACATATCTATTTAGGAGGTAAGAGAAAGGAAAAAAACTCTTCTATCATTCTTGTATCTAGGTTTGATATATGGCTCATAGTAATGCTCTTCCAAGTCTATTTTCTTAAACCATTTTCCCCCAACATCTGGAATTCTAGTAGCAGCTGATATGATGCCAGTAGACACAGTGAAAGTGACACCAGCAAGGGTTACATGGTTGTCATGGAGATTGGAGATGAATAGTCTACTCAACATAGGTTGATGTTGGACCTTTTGTACTTTCTCACAAAATTAAAAACATCCTAGATGTTTAAAATATGTCACAGTCATGGGAGATGCCATTGTTATAGACATATTTGGGCTCATCAACCCCAAACTTATATGTCGATGTATTAGGGCTCATCAACCCCTAAAAGAGTTGTTTCATACCCTAAAGGAACATAGTCATCTAAATACATTATTCCCCAAAAGTTCCAGTTGAGAAACCATTCAGAAACTACCTAAATTGAACCATACTAACTGCTCCACTGGAAAAGTGTGATGCATACTAAGTGGTACACTACTAGGGTGCGATGCATACTATTTAGTCCTTCTATAGGGTGTAATGGGTGAGGATGGACAAATGTCTGGGACATTTGTCAGTTGATTGTTCATGAAATCTTCCAGAACTTTCTCCTATGCTACTTGCCTCTCTAAATTCGCCTAAGGATGAATAAGCGATCTAAGAAATCTCCAAACCCTTCTCTTGTAGAACCCATTGTAACAAGTGGAATGACACTAATCAAACCCCATGGATGACTCACACCCTTGCACACATCTATAAATGGATCCCTCATCTAAGAGATCTAGAGGCTGGCATATTGTGGATTGCAAGGAAGTACTGATAGTTTGTAATTGGGGAAAGAGATTTGTATTGTTGGAGTGATCTTGCTATTTCATGAGGTGAAGAAGGATTGATGTTAGATTAGACAATAGGGTTGTAATTCTCCCTTCTATTAATAAATTTCTTCAAGTTTTCTTCCATATGATTATGCAATTGTGAATGTTATCATTTGTGAATGATATCATTTGTCCATTATATATCTTATTCTGTAATGTTTATGTTGTAATAGATCACGATGCTTTGATAGTTCTTTGTTGCCGTACTTGTGCAAGTAATCTCCAAGCGTGTTAAGTACAAGGACGAGTTGTAGGCTCTGTCAAAGGGGAGAGAGATCAAGAAAGAGATTAATTGGAAGTTCCAGGTTGGTTCCATTATCTTTCTCTTATCTATTACACATAGAAGAAATCGTTGAATTGCTTTAAACTGTTGTTTCTAGGGTAGCTACCAAACCTAGAGGGCTAGCATTCTTTAGGAATACTAGTTTTCCCAGAAACAAATTGGCGACTCCACTGGGGAATGAACAGATGTTTGTTTCATGTTATTTTTTTTTTTATAAACTATAGATAGAGCCTGAAGTCAGCTAGGTAGCCTTCGAACTACTCTTGCTCTGCAATTGCATAGTAGATGAATGTTGCTTCAATCAATCTATGGTTTAGTTTATGAATTAAACGTTTGAATTACAAGAACATCTAGATGCCCTTTTGGTAGCTCAGTAACCTCCCAAGGCATTCCTTCATACTTTTCTCTTTAGTGTTCATCAAAACCCAACTTAACTCACTAAAAACAGCTGCACATCTGAGCCAAAACCCATTTCAGTTGCCCTCCCTAGACCGTCGCACTGTCTTCCACTGTAACACAGTATGCAACACACCTCTTGAGTGTAGTAAGTGTGATGCATGTATGTTTCTGTGAAGCCCAGGTGCGATGATTGACTAAATTTTTTTCCATTCTAGAAATTGAGGGATTTTGACCTTATTTTCAGTTTTGTTTGGTTGTTTTGCTACAAATGAATAGTGCCTCTTTACTGAAACTTACTTGCATCACTTAGATCAACCTCAATTACAATAGAATTAGTGAATTTTTTTTGTGTTTTTTTTCATCATTTACAATCCCTTGTCGAAAAGTTGTTTAAATCAATTTGTCACTTTGATACAAAAAGTGTCGTAATTGTCGTTTTGTGTCGAAAGGAGAAGTTTCATGAATTCTTCCTTCCCTTGATAATCGATTGAACTTTTCTTCATGTATTTGGTTTGATTTGTTTATATTTGAAGTGTTGAAAGCATTTTTATTCAGAATTGAAAAGTGTCATTGAGTCTTCCTTTCTCTTTTGAAGAATAAATTGCCGCAATTGTCATTTTGAGTAAAATATTTCAGATCTTTACTACATTTAGTTTTCATTTTTGGCATTTTTCACTTTAAAGAGAATGAAAACAAATACATGTGGTTTCATTTAGCATTTTTAGATGTGTGTGCGAAAAGATGATTTAGGGAAATGCACTAGTGTGTGCTCTTTGCACTTTGCTTAAAAGCACTGTTATTTTCTTTCCCTATTAGCTAGGATTTTCATTGCTCAAAATAAACAAAGATTATTTATCATTGTAGATTGCATCTTAGGAATTCCAGATCATCATCACGCGGTGAACCATTGAAAGGAAAACTCTAAACAAGATAAACTTTAAAATAAATTTCAATGAATCTAACAATGCTTTGGAACTTAACGCAACATATCTAGGGGTCTAGGCTAGATATGTGTTCTGACGTCATTAAAACTAGTGCCTATTATTTTCATTGAAGGTTGGGTGATTCCTCCTCCTTGATACGACAAGTTCTAACACGGACTTGTGCTCCCCGTACCGTTGTGTATATATTGGGAGACCATAATAGGCTTATATCCTTTATCCATAGGAAACTAAGTCTGCCACCTTATTGATCATAATGCATTGAACACAGCATTCGGGAAGATTGACTGTCATACATAAGTCCTTGGTAATTTCTTTTTAATTTATCACCAAGGTGTATATTGAATTTTTGTGATTAGTTTGGTAATCCCTCTGTCTAGATTTTCTAGAGTCATCACTTTCATTCCTTTTTGACTCTTTAAAAGAAAAGGTCCATCTGAGCACTTGTCCTTTCAAGCTCATTAAAAATCGAAGGAGACTAGAGTCATCTTTAGATTTTTATCGACTCTTAAAAAACTGAAAAAGCAAAGTTGTGTCAAAGCGTCATTAAAATTAATTGAATTTGGAATAACATCCTTGTTCCTTAGTTGATCTTAGGTTGAGATATATGGAGACAGATCCGGAGTCCATCAATTAAGGAATCCCTTATGAAGGCAATCCTGGTCCTTTTCCTTCCTTTAGAAATATTGGTGCTCCTTATATGGCTACATTATCCCTTCCGGGGCTTACCATTGGCCTGCTAGTATGGTTGTTTTCAACCTCTTTGGTTCAAAATGGGAGTATACCTTCAACTGAACAAAATCAACCTCCGATTGATCCTGAAGTTGACCCTTCACCTTCTTCCTCATTTGTTTCTCCCTCCCCTTCTTCCTCTTCGCTTGGTGAAAGTAGTGATACTAGAAACTAGGTGGCTGAGAAGAAAAAGAAAGGGAAGGAGAAGAAGAAGAAGTCAATTCAGAAAAGGGGCAACCAAGCAACCATTTCTTTGAATGCATCATCTGATAAAAATCTATCCATTAAACATCCCAAATCCAAATATCCATGCAAAATTTTTGTGGGAGACCATTTTCATCGAGACTGTCCTTACTTTCCTCGGATCGTGAAAGAATGGTCTTCCCATTCACACCATCTGGTGTCATCAACATCTGGAGATCATGTTGGTAACACACCATCAACTAGTGATAGTGAAGTTCATGGATAGAAGGGAAAGGTCAGGATTCCATGTAGGCTATGTGAAGGTAACCATTCCCTTCACCTTTGTCCCTTTTTGGATGAAGCCAAAAGAGTATTGGATAATTGTCCTACTTCACCGCAGCGACTTCCATCTGGTTATAGGAAACTCTCCCTAAGTCCTTCACTAGTTGAAAAAATGACTGACTTAAATCAACCGTCGGTCAAAACCACTCTCTCTGAAAAGTGAATCCATTGAGTCTATACCCGACCAAAATCAATAGGTCGAGGTAACAGTTGACCCAATTTCACCTTCAACTAATCATGCCTTTCCCGAAGAGAGTGAAAATAATACCATTCAAGTTCTTTTCGTCAATTCAGATTCTAATGACATTGGGGACAATCTGCCTATTCCATCAAGATAGAAGGAAAACCCTCCAATTCTCATAACTCAAGGGGTCAATTCTCCCATTTCTTCGGTACCCCCCCAAGTAGTCTAGTCACTTCCTTTGATTAGAATTGACTGGCAAGATCCCCCTTCCTTCTTATGTACCTTTCCGGATCATAGTACAAGTTTGTAAAATGATCATGTCTGGCACTATTATAGATGAAGGCACATCGGTGAGTATCCTTAACTCAACTTCTTGGAAAGTGCTTGGTTCACCATCGCTTATGCGTGTTACACAGAATCTGTTAGACTTTAACAAAGGAACCAGTCAACCGTTAGGGATCCTTCTGAAGTTACCTATCACCTTGAGAGGAAAGACTGTTCAACTAAACCTGATGGTAGTCCCAGGACCTTTAGACTACAATTTATTTCTTGGGCGTGACTATGTTTATAACATGGAAGCTATTTTTTCAACACTCTTCTAAGTGATGTGTTTCCCGCATGAAGGAAAAATTGTCATTGTTGACCAGCTTTCATTTCCCGGTCCAAACATAGCTCCAAGTCAATCATCATTCCTAAATAGTCCATTTACATCAACGGTATCACTTGAGCCTTCATTCCATCCACCTGATAACCATGAGTAGTTTGATGAATGTAATGAAGCTCGAGGGGCATGAACCTAATGGTAAAGATAAGTTTCCCTGTAGGTTATGTGATTGGTCTATCACACCATTCAACTTTGTCTATTTTGGATGAAACCAAAGAGGTGTTGGATAACTGTCCTACCTCACCATAGTGACTTCCATCTAGTTACAAGAGACTCTACCTTTCATCATGCTGGGGGCATGCAAACCAACTCAAGCATAGTTTTTTGTTTCGAGCTTATGTAAAAATGAAACTGAAGCCAAGCATAGTTTGTTCATTTCAAGCTTGTGTAAACATGAAACCAAATCCAAGCATTGTTCCCCATGGTTCAAGCTTGTAGAAAAATGAACCCATTTTAAATTTTTAACCTTTGTGATTGTCATTCTATCAGCTTTTTAAGCCTTGGTTGTGTACATCCCATCGCCACGATCCCTTTGGCCAATCATATGCTCTCACTTGGTTGTTTTACCTTTTTTGAGGAATAATTACAATGTGTGGTCTTATTAGCCAGCCTCTTCACATAAATCAACATGTTTTGAGAAGTTCGAACATCACCGGAACTAGTTGCTACCCTAGACACCACTCATTCCTCAAAATAGGGTCCTCTTTAAACCCTTTTCGGACTTGTTAAATATGAAAAGATCGTCGAGCACTTGCCTTTTCCATCTCCTTAAAGTATTGGAAATTTCATCCCTCCTGTATTATTTTATCCTTCTCTGGACCTAAGGGATTATTTTACGAAAACGAGCTTATGGAGTTTTCTTTTCATCCCTTTTTCAAACTCTCTAAACATGAAAAGGACCGAGTCATCCTTGTCATTAAACTCATTAAAACAATAGTGAAAAACCTATCCATATAGACAAGACCAAGTTTCACTGTCACTAGACTTGTTAAAACATTAAATAGCGACAGGTTTGCCCCAAGGGCAAATTACAAAAAAAGCATATGTTATCCTCCTCAAGCTTGACAAAAATAAAGAGGTACTAGTCAGCAATGACTGGGGAAAAGGGGAAGAAAACTTGAAGAATTTATGGTAGCAAGTCACTCTTGAACATGACACTTTCACTTCATCACTATTATTGATTTGGGTTGGGTTATTCCATTCATCGGTCATCTCACCATTAGTCTTTCATACCATCCATATTTTGGGGTTAATGCTACCAATTCATCCCAGTGTCATCGACGTGTTCAAGAGAATTCATTCAGTTGAGAAACCACCTTTCAGTTAATTTCTCATCCACTGCAATACCTCCAACCTTCATTTTATTCATGACCGCCATTCCTGAACCTTGTGCCGTCAGTTCATTTTTCTTCACTTTTAGAAAACCATTTGCTTCATTTCGTGTCGTAGATGTGGGATACATCAAGGCCCTCCTATAACGAGTTGCTTCTTGTTGACATCAGCTCATTATCCAAAAATTTGACCTGGAAACGACCCTTTTAGTGCTTTGGAGCTTGCATACATCAATGGAAAGTTTCTCACTTCCAGCGACAGGTTGACATCAATGGCCTCCGACTGAAAGATTTTGCATGGTGTTTGACATTGGATCATGTATTCACACCACGTAAATTATACTGTAGTACCTTTAGGGTCATTATCATTATTTGTGATTCCTCTCATATCTATTAATAGCTCACATCATTAGCTGGTAATCAAGCGATGTCTTTCCATGTTCGACTTCAGAACATCTCTTCACATGGGTTGACTTGTACGTCGAGTGAAGATTGGACAAGTTTGAAGACCCTAGATCTAGTTTCATCCATCCGGGCTGTGATATATTTAGGAATATAAAAAAATCAAATGTACAAAGGCTCTACACAAATGGTCATCCCAACCATGGATGATGACTCTATATCTAAATATTCACCATTCTGTATTTGCAGACGGCTATCTGATCTATGTACATGAAATGAATTTATAAAGCTAAGCATGGGAATTCCTCCCTCAGCTAGATCATGAAGATTATTTTATGATGATGTATTATATTGTAACTTATGCAGGTCACCTTCTAGTTCGAAACTCCGAATCCTCATGATAAGTCATTTCACTTGACATCAATATTTACAACCTCATACTTTAGGGGGCAACTGTTATAGACATATTTGGGCACATCAACCCCAAAATTATATGTCAATGTATTAGAGCACATCAACCCCTAAAAGATTTGTTTCATACCCTAAAGGAACATAGTCATCTAAATACATCATTCCCCAAAAGTTCCATCTGAGAAACCATACAGAAACTGCCTAAATTGAACCATATTGACTGCTCCACTGGCAAAGTGCGATGCATACTGAGTGGTACACTTCCAAGGTGCAATGCATACTATTTAGGCCTTCTATAGGGTGTGATGGGTGAGGATGGAAAAATGTCTGAGACATTTGTCAGTTGATTGTTCATGAAATCTTCCAAAACTTTCTCGTATGCCACTTGCCTCTCTAAATTTGCCTAAGGATGAATAAGGTATCTAAGAAATCTCAAATACCTTCTCTTGTGGAACCCGTTGTAACAAGTGGAATGACACTAATCAAACCCCATGGATGACTCACAACCTTACATACATATATAAATGGATCCCCCATCTAAGAGATCTAGACGTTGGAATATTGTGAATTGCAAGGAAGTGTTGATAGTTTGTAATTGAGGAAAGAACATTGTATTGTTGGAGTGAGCTTGCTACTTCATGAGGTGAAGAAGGATAGAAGCTGGGAGGATGATGCTGGATCAAAAAACTGGGTTGTAATTCTCCCTTCTATTAATAAACTTCTTCAAGTTTTCCTCCATATGATTGTGCAATTGTGATTGTTATCATTTGTGAATTCTATCATTTGTTCATTATATATATCTGATTTTGTAATGTTTATGTTGTAATAGATCACGATGGTTTGAAGGTTATTTGTTGTTGTACTTGTGCAGGTACTCTCCAAGCGTGTTAAGTACAGGGAGGAGTTGCAGGCTCTGTTAAAGGGGAGAGAGATCAAACAAGGGATTAAGCAGAAGTTCCAGGTTGGTTCCAGGTTGGTTCCATTATCTTTCTCTTATCTATTACACATAGAAGAAATCGTTGAATTTCTTTAAACTGTTGTTTCTAGGGTAGCTGCCAAGCCTAGAGGGCTAGCATTCTTTAGGAATACTAGCTTTCCCAGAAACAACCATGAGTTCATTGGTATTTCTTACCTCAAATATAAGGATTCTCCCTCATTTTTTTGACTTCCTCCCCTTTATTTCCTCCTCGCTGGAACTTCTATTTTCTTCTTCTAACATGGTGTCTTGATTTTAAAACCCTGGGGAGATGAAGTGATATTGGAATGTAGGTATAGGGAGTAAGGAATGGTGTGAGGAAATTCAGGGGGATGAGGGAAGGTGTTTATTTTTCAATGGAAGTGACATGGAGTGATAATATAAAGGGATTTGGGATAGGGAATTTTATTACAGGATAGGTGTTTTGGGATCGTAGGAAAATGGAACACCTAGGTCTTAGGGTTTTGGGAATAAAGGTCTTAAGGAAGTAGTGAGATGATATGGGGGTTGGGAAAGGGTTTAATAGTGATATGGAAGGGAATATAATTACTAGGGAGTGGAATTGGAGGTGTGAGAATGAAACTATGGTTTATAGGTTCGAAAGCTCCAAATTTCACACAAGAGACTTAATACCATGAATTTATGACATGTGAAATGTAAGGAGTGTATATTTTAGTGCTACTTTCTTGAAGGAAGAAGAAAAAAACAAAACTGAAGTTTCTGAGGCAATGACACTTTGTTTGGAGCTGGTGAATAATTTGGTCAAACACGCAGTGTAACACTGAAACACGTTGTCCACTACACAAATGCACAACGTAACACTGAAACATGCAACATTGAATGCAAATCCACTTTTGACTTCCTTCCCGATATCCAAATTGAGCTCATAATATCTTGTTAGAAATATCTCTATCTTGGCTATACAATGGACCTATCAAGCACTTAAAATGATCAAGTATAGCCCCTCCAAAATCAATTCTCACAAGACTTGTCAAAACGTGCAGAATGAGGGTGCAAAAAATGAAGTGTGCTATTGAAGGAAACATTTTTAGGCCTCCCTCAACTCCAAATTGAGCTCATGATATCCCATTAGGAATATATTTTTGTCTACTTATCATTTGACTCATCACAAAAGTCATGTGGACACTCCAGCTAGGAGAAAAATTGATTTTCCCAAGGTCACTCCAGAAATGCATACAACCTCTTGTAGCAACAGTGTTTTTGGCATTTTTCAAAAACCGTGATGCTTGTGTAAAAAATGAAGGAGGTTTTTCATCCTTGGCCTATTATGGACAAAACTTGCTCTCACATTTTTCAAATGCATCTCTGGTTCATCAAAAACATAGTTTGAAGAAAACCTGGCCCTATGTGCGAAAAATGCTTTCTCCCTTGGAATGACTTCTTGAAAACTGATGGATACATGATGTTTATGAGCTGGAATGGCCTCATAATTTCAGAAATCGCCTCCCTTATGCATCCTCTACTCCTATGTCTCTGATTCCATAGCCAACCCTAGTTTAGTGGGGGAGGAAACTAGCGTTTAGTGCTTGTGGAAAATGATGATTTGGACACCCTTGGGAAAAGACAACTGCATTTGGCATTCACTTAACCTTTTCGAAATTTACCCTTTCACTTGACTATTTCCTTTGACAAATTTATCTTTTGATGGTCTGACATATTTAGAACACTAAGTGAACATCTTGGGAACCTTGTACTTATTACATTTAAATGACATAAAATTAGAAAATGAAAATTAAAAATATTACATTTGAACTCAAAATTACGTGATGAAATAAGAATTTCTCTTTACAAATCATATTCACATCATGAAGAGAGGTTAATGATCATTGTGACACTTGTTGGCTTTATGCAATGGAAATGGTGCTTTATTGGATCTTGAAAACCCTAGGACCTAATGGTAACCTTGATTGACCATAAGTGATGGTATCATGACTAATATGATGACATGATGACTTTGACCTTATGATTGATGTACATTCAGAAAGGTAAGCCAATGTGCTAGCAAGTGGTAAATGACTTAAATGAGTAAAGGAAACCCTAATTCAACCTTGAGTGACCAAATATTTGCATGATGACCTAGTGAAATGACAAAAAAAATTTAATGGCACCCTAATATGATATGAAAAGAGGATTTTTGATCACTGATCACAGTATGCAAATACTGACACTAATATCGGCCTTATTGGGGATGGCAGCTCCTTGGAGGTGTCAAGAACACCATAGACCAAGTGCCTAGTCATGTGGGCCAATACGATCAAAAACATAAACTAAAATGCATGACTAAATGCTAACAACTCAAATGACACAAACTGGGTTATGACAAACTGAAAACTAACTGACAAATGACTTAATACTGACTTACTTAACTAACACAAGCACTTACAAAACTTATTAATGGCAGCAGACCATTGAGATTTGAGGGCTTCAAATCCTGATGACAACCACCTACCTACTGAAGAAATATGTACATTCATGAGAAGTGATCCTTCCAGTGTAACCAATCTGGGAGATGGCTACTTACTAAAATTTTGTTCTCACTTTCCTTGAGTAGGCATAACGATGTACATTTAGGCAACTCACAATAACAACTGAAACCAAATCTTATGATAACAAACCAAACAACATTCATCTTCTTCAATTATTGCAAAAGACTACTGAAGGGATCTTTAAAATCCTGAAGCGTTACCTTATCTTGAGGTCCAACAGAAAAAACACAAGTACTCCCTTCATTCTGATTTGAAAGAAAATTTGGTTGTTGATTGATAGGAAGGAATAGGGAAGTATAAACTTCTACTATCTGAGTGTTGTATGTAAATTCCGTGAGCATGAGAAATTATGAATCGATTTCTGGCATACTATCTCTCTCAGGCTCATACTCTTCAAATTCATAGCCTAAGTCATCCTTAAATAGAAAACATTCTTCAAGATTATCAAACATGATAGCCCTATCATTTTCATGAAAGAAAACAATATATGTTAGCTGATCTCCTTACAAGAAATCGTCATCATAAATTGGTTTACCCACAACAATTTCCTGTATAGTTTCATCAAATATGAACATTGAAAAAGGAGATTACCTTTATTCATTTTCAAAAGTGGAAAAAGTTTCACTAACACCTTCTTGACTATGTGAACACTGCAAACCTACATTAGCTTGGGTTGTAATATGACTTTTCAGGAGTTTACCTATCTCATCTTCAAACAGAGGAGAAAGTACTTTTTGTTTTCTTTTGCTAAAACAGTAATTCTCTTCTTTCCCTCCTAAAGATTCATAAGGATGCAAAATATGGTCTTGTGTATCAAAGTGGCTAGCTTCTTCAGAATTTCCTTGAAACTCAAAGCTGAAATTTCTATCATATACCACATAGTCATCCAAAGAAGACTTTTCACTTACTTGAACAAAGATCTCATCTTGTTTTTCATAAAGGGATTGGATTACCTCCTTCTGAAGACTTTTCCTGATTGGATGAGGGCACTTGGGTCGATAACTTTGTTTTCTTCATTCAAGGTGATCTCAACAATAGAGATCTCCTTCATGGGATCTTAAGCAACATACTCTTCATCATCACAAATTGAATCTAGATCTGGAAAACCCAGCTTGACCTTATCACAATCCAAAATTGGAAGTTGATTTTCCTTCATACCATCCTCTTCTATAAGCATATCTAAAATAAGACCTTATCTTCCATCATTTTCAACTGTACAAAGATGTCAAACCTATTGCAAACTTCCCTGAGCATCTTGAAAAGTATCCTCTAAGCTTTCTTTATGTTTCTAAAATGGCTTTTCAAATAGGGCTTCCATGATCTCATCATCCATGAATTCATCATCTCCATAAACATTCTCAAGATTTTCAATAAAACTATCAACATGTTTACAATAGTTTTGAACTAATATTAAGGATGGACAAGATTATTTATACCTTTGAAAGGACATGGTATGAAAATCCTTTAAGTAATAAATACAAGCAGGCAGAAAAATTTCATACCAAGATTAGGCTTCACCTTTGAGAGTGGTCATGAATATCTTCATCAAGTACTCTTCAGGAAAATCAATATTTATCTATGCACATGCATGTGAAATCTCACCAGATGAAGAGAAACATCATAACCTTTCACATCTTTGAACATATGCAAATTACTTTGCCAACTTATCTTAGGCATTTTATTTGGGAAACCTGGAATATTATTTCTTTTCGTTGGAGCATACCTTCTTGCAACATATTTCATCTCAAAAGTTCTTCAAGCTACTAGCCTTAATGTAGTGGAGTCGCCATGAAGTGTTGATTTTCTGGATCTTTCAGTCGATGGAGTCATTAAGTGAATGGTACAGCCTTCCTGTGCCTAATCACTATCCACCATCATCAATCAGATCTAAACTTTGTCGTACACCTAGGGAAAATGCATCTTTCATTCCGTGGAAACGACACCAATGTGTTAGCACTCCTCCAGATCTTCAAGGCTGAGGTAACCATAGACCAATCTTTTGACTTGGTAGCTAGCCCTACCAAGCTGGAGAGGGATCTCTCCAATGAATTACCACCAAGAGGGCTTGATGTATTATGGTTTTAGGCTAGATATAAAGTGCAGAGGGCTTTTTTTTGTTTGAAATTGGGTTGCTAGATGAGAATTAGGTCAAAGAAGCTAGGTCAGGGAAAATAAGATATGATTGCAGACATTCAAAGGGGAAAGAAAGGTAGGTAGGCTAGCACATTAAGGTTTCTTGGAATGATATGATTCAGACATGTGAGGAGCTAGGAAGAGCATGAAATATGTATTCTTCCTAAACTGAAGAAAGATGAATAAGCTATGAAAACTTCCTCAAAACAGAGCATGTGAGATGATTTTTGTTTATCAACTTGAAAATTACCATATAATAGACATGAAATGGTTTATGAACTTACAAAACATTCATACAAATGATAAAAAAATAATAAGCAATTATAAATGTCCATACCACATGTATCCCAAAGAAATAGTTGCAACTCATCTATTAAAATTGGCTAAAAATCTGATATAATAGTGTCTCTGATCCCTAGTAAAACATCCAACTGAGTCCAACCTTTGAAAAAACTAAAAATTACAATATATAGACCTCAAAAAAATTCCTCCCAACCTCACGGGTCAAATCCATAAAAGGAGGAACAGCTCCACCAAAATCTGAACTAAGAGCTAGAGTGTAGGGTGGTCAAAGTGACTCATCCTTAATTACAATGAAACTAATTCACTACACCTCATAGAGTCAATTTACCCAATGTATTTACCCTAGGTAATAGTAAAAACACCATAATTACATTTACATCATGAACTACATCATTAAAAACTTAATTTCCGAAGATGAAAATCAAATCTAAAGAAAAAGAGTGGAAAATGAGACAACTGGTCAAACACACCCTTTCTGTGTCAAACACGTTATCCATCTTGCAGGCTAATTTTTACTGCCTTCTCAGTGTCCAAATTGAGCCTAGGATAGCTCATTGGGATGTTTGTCCAGTATAGTTTCCAGATCTACCTTTATTTTCCAAAATTCTCAATTTCTAACCCTCCAAAAGCCGATTCCCCCAAGATTGGTTAAATGTGCATTGCCAGCCTCTAAAACAGCACATAAACATGATTTTTTAGGTGTGCTTTGACCCTTTAACTGCCCATTTGACACAAAAAATCTTAGAAAAGTGGTTTTCCTGACTTTATTTGGCCTTATGAATCTAATGGTGGTGCCTGTTTTGCACTTGGAGACCTCTAGGAAAAGCGTAGCACCTAGGGCATTGTGCTTTTGGTAGTGTGACTAGTGCAAAAACTGCCAAAAATGCAAAAAAACTCCAAAGTTTTCAATGTTTCTCAAAATTCTTCAAAATTTGATCTATGGAAGTTTGATGAGGTATGTTAAGCAATGAGTGGTTCCTTAGCATGGATTTCAAGATTTTATTCCTTCTTTTACTTGGCTAGGGTTTCAAGTCTTGTTTTGGCCTTTTAGAGCTTGGACCTTGCAATTTTGTTCCTCATGGAATAATATTTTGCCATTTTTCTTTGAATATTATTTTCTTTGTTGGCCTTCTCTAGGATCTTCTTGAAATTCTAGTTTACCTTATCAAGCCATTTCTCAGGTTCTCATTAATCATGATGGCAAACTGTTCATTCCATGTGACTTGATTTGCAAGCTCAGCCTCCCTTTGTCTCTCTAGTTGTAGAGATCTTTTCAGCCCTCTAGTCTTAGGTCTGATTTTTCTTTGTTGTTTAGGTTCACCATACCTATCATAGGCTTCATCAATAAATTTATTGGATTTCATTTCTTCTCTTTTTACCTTGATGAGCTAAACCTCCATGACATTATGCTTGGCTTGAAGCCATTGGTTTTCTTGCTCGTAATATGAAATAATATATTTAGACCTCTCTAAGTTGGTATGTAGCTCCCTGATGAGTGCATCTTTTTCCTTGATCACTATGCTAATGTTCTCATTGTCATTATGCTCATCTAGGTCAACAAAGTAAAAATCATGTTCTATCTCATGGAGGTCCTCCTCCTAATGTTGGATCTCTTCCTTTGTCATCTTTTATTTTCCTTTGTGTACCTGCTTTATTGTTGAAGAAGGCAAGGCCCCTTGAAGAATCTGTGGGGAAAGAACCTTCCCATGACCTCTCTCATAAGTATGTCCCAATATGCCCAAATCTGCCCTCTTAGGCTTGATGACCTTAACCTACTTTATCTGCTCCAGCTCGCCGATCTCATCTTTGCTAGGTGACTCAATGTGCTCATGAAATGGTGATCGTGGAAGTGATGGTGAAGGAGACTCATCTGATGATGATGTGTGATCTCTAGGCTGAGATGGAGGAATAGATGTGGAAGGATGAGATGATGAGGGCACATCTTGAACATTTGAATAGATGGATTAGTGAATATGTCATTGGCTGTGAAGGTACTCCATGCAATGTTCAATTGTTTGAGGTGATGGAGAATAATTATTTTGATGAGGGGGTGGTGGAAAATACTCCTCATTTGATGCACATATTCTATTTTTTTAATAATATGTGCGATCTTGTCAATGCTCTGGAAGTGATAATAAGGTATGTTGAGCATCTTGACCCTTTTGAAATGCATGAGTGGCTGGATATAATAGATATAAAGTCTAGAGAACCTTCCTTCACACGTAAAGCATCTCATGATGATTTTCATCATGGGAACATATCTATCCAGGAGGTAAGAGAAAGGAAAATCCTCTTTCTATCATTCTTTTATCTAGGTTTGATATATGGCTTATAGTAATGCTCTTCCAAGTCTGTTTGCTTAAACCATTTTTCCCAACATCTGGAATTCTAGTAGTAGATGGTATGATGGTAGTGGACACAGTGGAAGTGACACTAGCAAGGGTTACCTGGTTTTCATGGAGATTGGAGGTGAATAGTCTGGCAACATAGGACGATGTTGTAACTTTTGTACTTTCTCACAGAATTCAAAACATCCTAGATGTTTAAAATATATCACAGTCATGGGAGATTCCATGAGTTCATTGGTATTTCTTAGCTAAAATCTAAGGATTATCCCTCCTTTGTTTAACTTTCTCCCATTCCTTTCCTCGTCACTGGAACTTATGTTCTCTTCTTCTGATATGGTTTCTTGATTTTAGAACCCTAGGAAGATGAAATGACAGTGGAATGTAGGTATAGGGAGTTAGGAATGGGGTGAGGAAATTCAGGGAGATGAGGGAAGGGGTTTATTTTTTAAAGAAAGTGAAAGGGAGTGAGAATGTAAAGTGATTTGGGACGGGGAATTTTATTATTGGTTAGGTGTTTTGGGAGCCTAGGCAAATGGAACACCTAGGTCTGAGGGTTTTGGGGTTAAAGGACTTAAGGAAGTAGTGAGATGATATGGTAGTTGGGAAAGGGTTTAATAGTAATATTGGAAGGGAATAGAAGTAATAGGGAGTGTGGGAGTGAAACTAGGGTTTGCAGGTTTGAAAACTCCAAATTTCACAACAGAGACTTAATACCGTGAATTTATGACGTGTGAAATGTAAGGAGGGTATAGGATAATTACTTGCTAGAGGAAGAAAACAACCAAAATTGAAGTTTCTAAGGCAAAGACACTTTGTTTTGAGCTAGTGAGCAATTTGGTCAAACACACAACGTAACACTAAAATACACCCTCCACTACACAAATGTGTAGTGTAACACTAAAACACACAGTTTTGACTTTCAATAAAATTTTGGATACCTTCTCAAAGTCAAAATTGAGCTCATGATAGCTCGTTGGAAATCCCTCCCTCTTGGCTACATAATGGACCTATCAGGTATTGAAAATGATCAAGTATAGCCCCTCAAAAATCAATTCTCCCAAGACTACTCAAAATGTACAGAATGGGGGTGAAAAACCTGAAGTGTGCTTTTGCATGAAACGTTTTGAGGCCTTCCTCAACTCCACATTGAGCTCATGATAGCTCATTGGAAATATCTCCCTGTCTAGTTATCAATTGACTCATCAAACAAGTCATTTTGACACTCCATCTAGGAGAAACATTATTTTCATAAGGTCACGTGACAAATGTAGAAAACTTCTTGTAGCGACTGTATTTTTGACACTTCTCCAAAACCATGACACATGTGTAAAAAATGAAGGTGATTTTTCGTCCTTGGCCTATTATGTACAAAAACATCTGTCACGTTTGTCAAATTAATCTCTATTTGGTCAGAAACATAGTTTGACGAAAAATCGGCCTTATGTGTGGCAAATGATTTGTCCGTTGGAATGACTTCTTGAAAAATGATGGAGATATGATGTTTATGAGTTTGAGTTGCCTCATACTTGTTGAAATGACCTCCCTTATTCCTCCTCTACTCATATGTCTTTGATTCCATAACCAACCATAGCTCAGTGGGAGAGGAAATTAGGGTTTAGTGCTCGTGGAAAATGATGATTTGGACACCCTTGGGAAAAGACAACTACCTTTGTCATTCAATTAAAATTTTGAAACTTTACCCTTTCACTTTACTATTTCCATTGAAAATTTGACCTTTTGATGGTCTGACATCTTTGGAACACTGAGTTAACAGCTTGGGAACCTTGTACTTATTACATTTAAATGACATAAAATTACAAAATGAAAATTAAAAATATTATATTTGAACTCAAAATTACATGATGAAATAAGCATTTATCTTTACAAAGAATCTTTACATGGTGAAGAGAGGTTACTCATCATTTTGACACTTTCTGGCTTTATGCAATGTGAATGGTATTTTATTGGACCTTGAAAACCCTGGGACATAATGGTAACCTTGACTGACCAAAAGTGATGGTTTCATGACTAATATGATGAAATGATGAATTTGACCTCATGACTAATGTACATTCAACAAGGTATGACAATGTGCCAACAAGTGGTAAATTACTAAAAGGAGTAAAGGAAACCCTAATTGAACCTTTAGTGACCAAATTTTTGCATGATGTCCTAATGGAATGACAAAAATTTCAGAATGGGACCCTAATATGATATGAAAAGAGGATTTTTGATCACTGATGGCAGTATGCAGATACTGACACTAATACTTGCCATCATATATATCTTCATATGATTTGGTTCTCTTCATGCCAGTTTATTTATGACGGTGTGGTTTTCATGGGTAATGATATTACATGAAAAACTACTAGGATTGGTAGTGTTAGGATTAAAATTTATGATGCTATTGTTAGAACGTTAATGGAGGTAAGTCTTGCGTTTGAGCTTAGAGATAACTTAATGTCTTTGGGAGTGCTAGATTCTACTCATTATAAATGTATAGTTCAAGATGGAGTTATGAAGCTGACGAAAGGCATGTTGGTAGTCATGAAGGATAAGAGGTTTGGGAACCTTTATAAACTTGAAGGATAAAAAAATATCATGCAAAAATACCATCTGAAGGTGTAATGATGAGTGTATTTATACACTCATATAGACAGAAATTGAAAACATGAAAACATGTTTGAAAACGTATCCTTGATTACATCTAATCATATATTTGAGGACCATCTCCTAAACTCTCTTTTGGAGGATCGTCATATTTTGTAACATTTATAGATTATTACTATAAAAAGGTGTGGATCTATTTACTGAAAAGAAAGATTGTGTATTTGATGTTTTTAAGTAGTATATAGATTTCATTGGAAAAAGCACTAGAAAGTCAATTAAATGTTTGAGAATTGACAATGGAACTGCGTTTACATCAAAGGAATTCGAAAACTATTACAAGGAAGTTCAGATCAAAACAAAAAAGCATAGTTTATACTTAGAAAATGGTGTTGTTGAAAGCATGAATAGGACTCTGCTAGAGAGAGCATGGAGTATGTTCAGTAATGCCAAATTGCAATAGGAATTGTGGGAAGAAGCAGTTCTTATAATGTGCCATATGGTAAATCGATCACCATAGGCTACAATTAACTGCAATATTATAGAACATGTATGGATAGGTCAACTTTCGGATTATTCAAATATTAAATTTTTTGGTTATGATGCCTATGCTCTTACTCTAAAGAATAAGTATTCTAAGTTAGATCTGAAATAAAAAAAAGACTAATATTTATTGGATATGTTGATGTAGTTAAGGGATATAGATTGTGGGATCCTACTACCCACAAAATCAAAATTAACAATGATTCCATATTTAATTAATTGCCACTAATAAAATTATATGTAGATGGTGTAATGAAATCGCAAAAAGTACCACAGAATCAACAAGTTCAATTGGAAACTCAATCATCTTCAAAGAAGAAGGATCATGAAGATGTTCATGAAGAAACTCTTGCAGAAGAAAATGAGGATACAAAAATTTACCAATAATATGCAGAAATAACACAACAAATTCTATGAAGATCTACATGGATCATATATTTTCCAAAAAGGCATTACAATTTTGCCACATTTGTTGCTTTGATTTCTAATGATGGAGAAACTACTTGTTATCAATAAGCAATGGAAATATCTAATAGTTATAAATGGAAAGTAGCAATGAAATTGGAAATGGATGCCTTACAAAGAAATAATACATGGGATTTGGTGGAACTTATTAAGGATATGAAGGTTTACTTTTGCAAGTGGGCTCACAAATTGAGGAAAGGTGTTGATGATATTTTTGAGAAGTACAAAGCAAGAGTGGTTGTAAAAGGACATTCTCAGAAGGAAGGTATTGATTTCTTTTGGGCTCCAATTTTGTCATATTTTCTTCTATATAAATACGCTCATCATTACACCTTCTCCCCGCATTTCGTCAATAATATATCCCTAATTACACCATAAACCTTCACTATCTCTTGTTATTCATCTTATGTGGTTAATACATATTTTTCCATATTATTAGTGATTAAAATGATGATTATACAATATTTTCATTGATGATGGTTTACTTATATGTTTCTATGTCCAAGAAACATGTTACTACAATTAGTCTGGTACTCCACCTCATTCAGTACCTATTTCTTTGCTTTGTGCTCATCTAGTACCAGATTATGCTCATCAGGTACTGAATTAAAGTTGAAATTCTGGAAGCTTCTAGAAGAAAATCAGAGACACGGGTTTTGTTTAGAATGATCTCAAATTACAAAAATCTAACTCAAAATTCACCCGTCTGACACGTTTTTTTCTTTTTACATGCATATCGTCAACCTATAACACCAATATAATTAATATTCCATTTTCCAATTTTTGAAAGTAAACAAAATGACCATACTCATTTCTAGTAACATTGTGCCTCATTATGAAGGAATCAAACTTCTTGTACCATTTCTTGGGAGACTTCTTTATGCCATATAATGACTTCTTGAGTTTTCAAACAAACCTCTTATTGCAATTTTGAACAAAACCTTTTGGTTGTTCCATATACATCCTCATCCAATTCTCCATGTAAGAATGTTGTTTTAACATCTAGTTGCTCTAACTCCATATTAAGTAATGCAACTAATGCGAACACAAATCAACTTTAAACAAGCTTAAAAATTGGGGAAAAACCCTCATGGAAATTGTCGGGCTAAATATTTACACTATTAATTCCCAACATTAAATTGTCAACTAGGGAGTTGTAGACTTAGAGGTGCAAGCACATGAAATGTAGGATTGGAGCCTAGTCTAGCCTAATCTAAAGCCAATGACAATATGAGAAAAGTGAAACAAACTGTAGGAAATTACCACTAAGGATTCATCACTCAAACACAAAAATAGCTTGCGCTATAAAGGTTGAGATCACAGTCTTTCATGTGTGATCAATCATGAGTACCTTACATTAGTTTTTTTGTCCTTTAATGGACTCTTGTAATGGTTAGCTAAGCTATGATAAAACCAAATTAAACTAAATAAAACAAACTACAAGAAATGCTAGATATCACAAGAGTCTTCATGTAATGGCACATGTAGGTGAGTGGTCAGATATCTTTTCTTAACCTTTCTTGTTCTTTAAAATAGAAAACAACAATTCTAACATACAACCCGAGAAATGGAGTTTGGAAAGAAATATATGATACTAGATGCATGTAAACAGAGAAAATAACAAATTTAAATTAAAAATACAATGATAAGCATATTACCAACCTTGAGTAGCCCTCCCAAAATGGAAATTTCTACTAGAGACACTTCAAATGAACTCGAAGTATGCACCAAAAATTTGGAATCAATCACCTTCCATATATTGAAAACTAAGATCAAATTACAACAATGAAATCATAGCTCTCTTCCTCCTCCATTACAAAAGAATGATCATAATGACCAAAATTATCTCTTCTCATAGACCTATGAGGGTTGCTTATACATGAAATTCATGGAGGAATGGATAGAACCAAATTCCCTCAACTCAGATTTTGGTTAAAACCAATTTGGCAGTTTTTAGAATGAAATCTAAAAAATATGGGTTTTTATGCAGAAATTACAAATTTGGGTCAAAGTCCCTTCAATACCTCTCTATCCTTTGCAAATATTTAGAAACATTTCCAGGCTTTGTAGTTGGCTATATTTTCTTGAAATCCATTTGGCTATTTGGAAATATTAAAATATCTGTGGAAAAAACTTGTTATTAGTTTTTTGGAAAACCAACATTTCGGAATAGCTTAGTGAGTCCATCATTAGGGCAATGTGATCTGCATTTTGAGAAGAGAGTGTGTGAAAGCATGTAGCAATTAATAGTTAATTGAGATAAATATTTAATGTCAGCTTCATAAATGCTTAATTACATAATATTAATTAATTAATTAATTTTCTTTTCTTTTTTTAAATTGAATTTTTGGATTAGTGATATTGGAAATGTACAAATGTTAGATATGATAAATTTGAAGATTAAAGTTAATGATTATGGTTTACCTATTCAGATTTATTTAATTTTATTTAAATAATTAAAGGCTCAGTTGGCTAGAACATTCAAAATGAAGGACCTTAGGAGAAACAAAACAAATCTTGGGCATGGATATACATAGAGACGGGAGAAATGCTAAGTTGTGGTTATCACAACAGATGTATGTAGAGAAAATACTTTTGAGCTTTCATGTGAATAATGTGAAACTTGTTAAAATCCCTTTCGCTTCTCATTTCAAGCTTTATTTAGGTTCCTATCCTAGTAATGATGAAGAAATGGGGTATATGTCTTGTGTACGATATGTTAATGCAATAAGGTGCTTAATGTATGTGATGGTTATTACAAGGCCAGACATTTCACATGCAATTGGTGTTGTGAGTAGATACATGGCCAATCCAGGTCAAGAGAATGAAGTAGTAGTGAAATAGTTTCTTGAGTATCTTAGGGGCACAAGTAATTATTATATCACTTATAGTGGTAGTAGTTATTCAGTCTGTGGTTATGTTGATTTGGATTTAACAGGTGACTTAGACAAGAGGAGATCCACTTCTGGATATGTCTTTACTCTTGCAGGTGGACCTATCAGTTGGATATTAAAGCTTCATTTTTTTTTTTATCCACTACTGAGGAAGAGTATATAGTTGTATCACATGCTTGCAAAGAGGAAATTTGGTTAAAAGGTTTATTGGTTGAGTTTGGAAGGATGCTGGACAAGGTGAAAGTATTTTGTGATAGTCAAAGAGTTATTCATTTGGTGAGGAATCTATCTTATCATAGTAAGACAAAACATATACCTATTGAATACCATTTTGTAAGATAGTTTATTGATGAAGGTGGAGCAATGGCTGTGGTAAAGCAATTCCATACAAAGCAAGATGGCATAGACATGTTCACAAAACCAATTTTGTTAGAGAAGCTGAAATGGTATTTGGCTTCTCTTGGCTTTGCAAGGGAGGTGATGAATATTTTGGGCATGATATATCCAGTAAGTTTTTGTTTATGGTGGAGATTGTTAGAAGTTGTCAATTATTTCCATATATTCTTGGATAGTAGCTAAAATTGGTTCCCATGGTTCACGTTGTTTTTTCTTATACCAGTTTAGGAAAAAACATATAAAATGAACATTTTTGTTTTATGTAAAATGTTTCTTATGTAACTTCTTTAAAAGTTGTGGACATATTTAGAAAAAATCTTATAGTTTCTTATTTATCCATGTAAGCATCTAGAAGACGGAAAGAACACACAAAAAATAAAAGTGTGTGGTTGGACATTGTATGCATAATGTATGCCTATGATTTGGTTGGTTGTAAATCTACATTGAATAATGTGAATACCGATTATCATTTCCTCGTGGATGTTTCCCTCACAAGAAATGTTTTACCACATAAAACACTTTGTCAATTTTTGTGTTTGATTATTCTATTATCTTGTTTTTTCCATTATTTTCTAAAGTTAAATCTATTTGTATGTTATTCTTTTTTTTCTCAACTCAACATATATCCTAGCTTACTTCACTTCAAAACAAAAAGTATATATATCCCAGTATATTCTACAATATTCATAGTAGTATAAACAAATCAATGTTTGAGTTTATCTCCAAAGTAATTAGGCACTTTTCACTCCTTTAATTAAATTGATTAATTAAAAAAATTCTATGTGGACAAGTGCCCTACTAAGTGAGTTATGTTTTCTTGAGCATGTGGCATTGATAACCCATGGTATTGACCCATGATATTGTAACGAAACCTATTTACAGATTAAGAATCTCCATGACAAAGTTGCCATAAATCTCTATGAGATCTCTATGATTAAGAATCTTGTTTCATATTTTTTTAATGTATATATATTTAACTTATAAATTGTTTATTTTTGTCTACCAGCTCTTGGATAAAGGGTGATCGGGTGATCTTTTAAATCACTCCTTGATGTGAAGTAATCTAATCAGGTGCTCTCTTAATGCACTCCTTGATTTGAAGTCATTAGTTTAATCGAATGAGATGTGAAGTCACTAATCTAATTGGTGCTCTCTTAGGGCACTCCTTGATGTGAGGTCACCCCTTATATATTGGACATGAATGAAGATATAATCCTAACAAACTTACAAAAAAAACTTATAATTTTATTTATTTATAATTAATAAATAATTTAAAAAAAATTATAAATAGTTACATTTATAACATTTAAATTTAATAATGGAAAAATGAATTGAATCTATTAACATTTTATGAGTTTTACATTTAATTTATATGATGGCTAATTAATTACTACATTATAAAACACTTATTACCATTAATCAAATCAAACAAACATAACACAAACAAATTTTAATTATATTCATTAGAAAATAAATTAATATTATTATAAACACTTGTTACCTTAAATCAAGTCAAACAAACACAAACACAGTTAATCAAATCAAGTGAAAAACAGAATTAAATGTTATCTGATGTAAATTTCAACTAAAGGATAATCCTCTTCTTAATTTACAGAGTGAATTGATTTTTTTAAATCGTAAATTCGATTAGTAGAATTTACAAAAAAAAAAGTTTATCTATATGGACTCTCCCGAGATATCATGAATCACTAAGTGTTTTATATTAATATCCATCATGCAAACCGTACGCACAGACTAGCTGGATTTCTGCCCAATCCCTTGAAAATCTTATGATTCCTCCTCTCCTAGGTATGATTTTAAAGTTCAGGATAAACAATCATGCAAGGTGGATATATATACATTGCCTTACCCTGTCCCGAAAAGTCTCTGATTCAATTGCAATTAAAAGACGTAGTGCACATGCTAGGCACTCGTCTACAATGAAACCCTTTCGCCTTAATTTTTAATAATATATTCATATTGCCTAAAACAAATAACACAGCAAGTCCAGATATGGCTTCACCAGACATATGGGAGAATATTGTCAGTGTAATGTATTATTAGTATTATTTACATATAAATTAAATCTTTGTTTTGGAATATAAAAGTTTACTTAAACACAACTTTTCTAATTATTATTATTTTTAAAACGAATTTCTATATAATATATTAAAAAGTATAATAACACTATTTATTAATTATGAAAATCAGTTTAGTTTATTATGGAAATTAGTTTGTTTTACAATATTATAATTAAATATCCTGATTTTATTAATATTATACATGTTTATATGACATGTAAGCGATAAGATATTTTTTTAAATTAATTAACTAATTTGAGCATAAAATTTAATTATAAAACATAATTAACTTGAAGATAAATTTAATTTATATTATTAATATAAGTTTTGCATATTTTTAATAAAGGTTAAACTTTTGGCATTTAATAAACAATTTTTAATAATTAATTACATTTTTGAAAATCTATTCTAAATAGATACACCTATCACATAACTAAAAGGGAACTAGTGCACCCCATTCTTATAAACAAAGGCCAGGTTTCCCTCGACAACAAATTTTATGTAATCTTTTATTCAATACTATCAGTGCTTTCTTTAATGGGGAAGGGCAGTTTGTGCATTATTTTCCATGTTAGCTACTTTTTCTTTCCTAAACTTGTGTAGATGGCACATTTTGAAAATATCTCCGAATTTATTATTGAAATCTGATCATCAAAAATATATTAAAAGTTAAACAATTAACCCTCTTATAACCATATATTCTCAAAATCTACAATATACATAAAAATAAAAATATACCCTTAGTCTCAAATCAAAATCACCCACACAAAATCACCCACACAGCACAAAAAGTTTAACTTGTTCGTTCAAACGTTTGTCCTTTGAAGGGCTTTCAAGCCTTTGTTCTTTGTAAACGATTCAGCTAGAGCTGTAATATTTTTTACATGGTCCAGTATTGCGGTGGAAAGGATAGTTGAAAATATTTTTCACATGGTCGAGTCTTGCCATGGAAAAGATAGTGGGTTTTCAACGATCAATCAAGTCAAATTTATAAACATGGAAAAATGTGCAAAAATGTTGAATTAATAAGCATATGTGATGAAAAGATATATAATATATATATATACTAATAGTTATATAATATCTTTCAGCCTTGTGCTCAAGATGTTTCTTTTCCGTACAAGGGAAACCGATCTACTTGTCTGCCCCATGAACCTGAACCACAGAATAGGGGCCAACAATGGTAAAAGCAGAATGGAATTCGTACTGTCCAACAGTATGCCCAGAAAATCTAGAATTCTATGATGTCATGTTTATGCAATGTAATACTTTAATACTGTGGATGACACAAAGTCTACATTTGTTACAAAGCTCCACGTCAAAATAAATACTTTAATATCTGTGTTACTGCTTTAAAGTCTACTATTTCAAAAGTAGAACCGCATTTTTTAGATTATTAGTTCAGTATTTGCAGATAATCGATGAATTACTGTCCTTTCATAAATTCTAATCAATATTTTAATTGTTTGGAATAGATATCATAATCAAACTTTGATTTTTTCAAAATGATTATTGACTCCAACGAGAGATCCGTTTTGAAATAGCTCTGGCAGAAGTAGCGGGTTTTATGAATATTCGAAAGATACTTTAACTTGTGGAAACGGAAATTGGAGGACAGTTTGTGAGACCTAGAAATTTTTCTGCTGCAGAAAAAACATGAAACCTCTCCAACTACAACAAATAATGACTGCAGTTTCCAGAATTTGATCTGATAATGAAATCTGCAGTCATCATTGCAATTGTATTTTTTAATTAATGAATATTATTATTTATTATTTTGCAGATGAATTTAATAATTAATAAAAACATTTAAATTTATTTTTTAGTTTCTAAAAAACTATAATGGTTTTTTTGTTTTTTTTAATTGATAATTAACTTAAAGTTTTTTATTTCAACTAAAGATCTATGGATTTTTTTTTTTAAATCATTAAGGGAATGTGTTAAACATTTCTTAGAGATTTTCAAAACAAATCTAATTTTAGAAAAACTACTTTATATCTTGATTATTGTAAAAGATAGAAACTTTTCAACACTTGCATGTTTTAATCAAGATTTAGGATTTTAAGTATTAAGTAAAATCAAAGTTGATAATAACTGCAGTTTATATCTTTTGATCTAGTTACCAGAGAATCCACAGTAAAAACCATTTTCCGTCAATGCTTCAAATCTCAACAGGATCCATCATCTGGACTTCTTGAATGTTGATAGTAGAAGAGCTTAAATGAGGGATTTAAATAGTTATGAGGAGAGTAGATTTAAGGATGAGATCAATGTTAACTTGTTTAATAAATCTTAAATAATAATTAATAATAACTATTATACTTTGTTACATTTAATATATATTAGCTTCTGAATGTAAAATATTAAATATTTTATTACAATAAATAGTAATGTTATTAATTACAGAACTCATAGCGAGGCAGAACATGCCATAGCTATGCGTGACATTGATTTAAGCGGTAATGAAGGTTTGAAGACTGGCGACACTGCTCGGGAGGAGAAGAAGGACAATGACCCAGCAAAGGAGAAGTAGCGCCACTCGGGACCGTCTCTTTTTGTTTCGGCTTCGGTTTCAGGCTTATGGTCAGGTTTCTATGCAATTGTCCTACTATTTTTTGGCACCTAGATGGGAATTTGATGACACTTTATATGTTGGGTTGCAACGTCTTTTGTGTCTCTCTGATGGCTCAGTTCTCCTTCTCGGCAATGCATGTCTCTCTCTATGTCTTATTTCTGGTCTTTTGCACTTTGTAACTAGTTTCCTAGCTCATGTCTATAATGGGGCAGTTATGTTTTGACGAGTGCTGTTATGCCTCAATCATATGTAAAAACATTTTGCCTTTCATTAATAGAAGTTAGTATTTGCAGAGAAAAAAAAATAGTAATGTTATTAATTATAAATTAGTATGTGAA
>APFE030139804.1:9329-37015 GCA_000404065.3 Pinus taeda
GAAAGGGTTAACTAAAAGAACTATAAAAATAATAAAAATAAGTAAAGTTATCAAAAAGTAAAAAATAATCAAATAAGAAATAAATAAATTAAGAGGAAATTTCACTTATGTAAAACTTAAAATAAACAAATAAAAGTTGCATGTTGAAACATGGAATTCGTGCATGCAGTTCCCCTTCCAATGTTTGGTCTATTTAATAGACGGTGAGGAAGATGAGAGATCACTCCTTCATCCATTCTCTTGGGAGAAAAGTGTTGTGAGACAAAGGATTATCTGGTAGTAGTATGTTGATTGAGGGCTCAAGGGTGACCAGTTGTAGAAAGATTATATGAAGTTGAACCTACGGTTGAGTGGAGAGTCATTCCCAAAACATTTTTGCAGTTAGCAAGATTCAAATAACGTTCAACTCTGAAATTACAAGTAAGGAATATCATCATTATAGGTAAGTTTTTTTTTCTCCTATCTCTAACAAATTCTATGCTAATTGGTAGAATAGAGATGTGTTGATTGTAAATCTCATAATTGATCTAATTAATTGCATGTTTAAATTTTGGTGTTGTTACAACACCTGTAATGAAGCCTGATGTAGTTTCTTGATCTTTCCTTTCACTGCTTTATCTTTGATTCCTCTTTCCTTTCTTTCCTTTCTTGCTCCAATGCCAAAGTGCCCCAAGAAAACTCTATGTATCCAAGAGTATGAGAGAGAGAGAGAGAATAATGAGAGTGCTCCAACACTGAACTAACAAAAGGCTAAGCTGAAAAAATGTTTCTAATTGATCCTCATAAGCCTTTTTATGAATTCGGCCTCTAGTTTCTTCATGTTACATTATTTTCCTTCATTTTCCTCCTCACATGAAACATGTGCACTTTCACCTCCTTTTCTCCTAATTTCCATTATTTTCATAAATAATTGTGCCAAAAATGACATTTTTGCTTTCCAAAGCTTTAGCCATTGTCTTTGTCAATTTCCTTAGCCATAAACACCCAAATGAACACCCTGTAGGATGTTGTTCCCAACATTCATCTTGGAAAAAGTGTCCCATTCATACGTGGTCATTGTTTTCAACTTTTATTAGATGGAATTTTCACCGGGATTTTTATAGAACCCTCTCCCTTGGGGTACAACATCATGGGTTTTCAATCACACATATACCTTAGCAACCTGTTGAAAGAAGAAATACTTCTAATGGATATCTATAACAAAGCTCAATGAAGTATTTACAATGAAATATCTGCTGAAGAGAAAACATCATGAAAACATGACAAGATACAACATAGTGGAGCTTTATAACACAACTCGTTATAATATTTACATGATCATCCCGCCGAGTTCCAACTCATATGACATCATAACATTATGAATGCATAACCACACAAAAAATAATAACACGATAACATAACCATAATGACATGGTACCCATACCACATAGTGGAGCTTTATAACATAGATCATTACGGTATTTACATCCATAAACATGGGTACAAATAGAAACATCACCATAAATATAGATATCAAAACATATATCAACACATGTACCAAAGCATATATTAAACATCATATCTAATCATATATCAAAATGTCACATAGCATTTATCAACCATCATAAAGAATATAACGAACCACCATAAAGCATATACCAAACCATCATAGGAAAATACCAAAACACCATAAGCAAACACCAAACCACCATAAGAAAATACAAACCACCATAAGAAATTACTACACCTCCATATCAAGGTTTCTTTACCTCAAATGGCAAATAAGGAAGGATACATGGCCCGTATCTAATCTGTCATCTCCCATGTAGCTTCATCAGGCCCACAGTTCTTCCATTACACTTTAACTTGCTCAATTCCTCAGTTCCGTAGCATGATCACCTTTTTCTGTAATATACACTGAGGCTCCGGCTGGAATTCTCAATTTGGTTCCACCTGCACTACAGACCATTCAATCACATGATCAACATCTTTAACATACTTCTTAAGCAAAGATACATGGAAAACATCTTGGAATTTTACTGTCGAAGGCAGTGCAAGTGAATAGGCTACTGGCCCAATCCTCTCAATGATAAAGAAGGGTCCACAAAACCGCGGTGTTAGCTTGGGATATGAGCTAATCCGCAACAATCTCTTCTTTAGTTTGATGTGCAATTACACCTGTTCCCTAACCTGGAACTTCTTGAACAACCTATTTCTATCTGCATAACTCTTCTACCTATCTTGTGTTGCATTTAGATTCTTCTTAATCACCTACATTTCTTGTTTCATGTTTGCCAACATATCTGGTCCAATCAATACCCTGCTAACTGGATCACCCCAACTGATGAGAGTGTTACAACTCCACCCATACAATGCCTCAAAAGGACTCATTCTCAGTGACTCCTAATAACCATTGTTGTATGTGGACTCTACCAAAGGGAGATACTCTTCCCACTTCTACTACTGATGCATCACATACGTCCTCAACATGTCCTCTAATATCTTGTTGACCCTCTCTGTGTGTGGATAATAAGCCATGTTGAAGGCCAACTCTGTATCCAAATGTGCAAATAACTCCTTGCAAAACTTTGAAGTGAACTTTGCATCCCTGTCTCACACAATCATCTTTGGAACACCATGTAGTCTAGCCACATCTCTGATGAATGCCTGTGCCACATCACTAGCTGAGAATATAGACTTCACCGAAATGAAGTGTGCAACCTTTGTTAACCTGTCCACAATGACCATGATGGAATCATGCTGCTTCACTGTCTTCGGAAACCCTATGATGAAATCCATGGAAATGACCTTCCATTTCCATTCTGGAATCACGATCGACTGTAGCACTCCACCTAGATGTTTACATCCTTCTTTCACTCGCTGACAGTCAAAACACTCCACCACAAACATTGTTACATCCCTCTTCAAATTTGGTCAATAATAATATCTCTTCACTTCTGTCAATGTCTTCTAATGACCTAGGTGACCTGAATATGGTTTCACATGAAATTACCTCAAGATCACCTTCTTGAGCTCACTAGTATCAGATACATATATCCTATCTCAGAACCTGGCCAATCCATTTGCTATAAGAAAATAGTCCATGCCCTGTGCACCTGTACCTGTACTACCACCTGTACCAATACTAGTACCAGAACCTATACCTAAACCTATAATATTACATGTACTTGTACTAGCACCACTAGCTGTACCTATAATATCACCTAAACCTGTACCACTACCTGTACCTGTACCAACACCTATACCTATACATGTAATATCACCTATACATGTACATGTACCAGCACTTGTACCTATACATGTAATATCACATGTACCTATACCAACACCTATACCTATACATATAATATCACTTGTACATGTGCCAGTATCCTGTTGCAACCCACGCACAATCTCCATATACCTGACATCCCACTGCCTTTCCTGCAAAATCCTATCATGTAAGTTTGTCCCATATGAGCTCGTAGCCGCCAAGTGATGTATTTGTTCCCATTTACTAAGAGCATCTGCCACCCTATTATATTTACCTTTGATGTACCTAATCTCAAAATCACACTCATTGATCATGGCCAACCATCTAGCCTACCTAGCGTTCACACTGAACCAATCCAACAAATATCTCAACCCAATGTGATCACTCATCAGCAAAAACCTGTTGCCAAGAAGATAGTGCCTCCATATCTTCAATGCATGTATAATCACCACTAACTCATGATCATGTGTCTCGTAGTTCTGCTCATTCTCGTTTAGTTTACGAATCTCATAGCATACCACATGTCCATCCTGCATAAGGACTCCACCAAGCCATCTCTTGTAAGAATTTGTACATACCACAAAATCTTTATCCTGATCAACAATATGTAACATTGGTGCATGTGTCAGAAACTGCTTGAGCTGCTCAAAGCTAGCTTCACACTCCTCTATCCATTTGAACTTCTTATCTTTCCTTTGCAATGATGTAAATCAATCTACGAGAAGTTCCTGATGAACCTCTTATCATAGCCTACCAAACCCATGAAAGATCTTACCTCACCCACACGCTTAGGAGCTACCCACTCCATGATGGCCCTTTTCTTCTTTGGATCTACTACAATGCCTTCCTTGGAGACATGTCCCAAGTAGTGTACCTCTATCTAAAGAAACTACACTTATTGAGCTTAACATATAATTGATGTTCTCTCAACAACCTCAACACTGCTTCTAAATGTTCGGCATTCTCTTCCTCATTTTTAAAATATACTAGTATATCATCAATGAACACAATAAAAAAACTTATCCAAATATGGATGACACACTATTCATAAAACACATGAATGTAGTTTGAGAATTAGTTAAGCCAAATGGAACAATAACAAACTCATAGTGCCTATACCTGGTCCTGAATGCAGTCTTGTAAATTTCCTCCTCTTTGATGCATACCTTATGGTATCTAGATCTCAAGTCAATCTTCAAGAACATTGCTGCTCCCTTTAGCTGATCAAAAAGGCCATCAATCCTTGGCAAAGGGTACCTGTTCTTGATATTCACTTTCTTCAACTCCATGTAGTCAATGCATAATCTGGGAGTACCATCGTTCTTCCTTAAAAAAAATACCGATGTGCCCCAAGGTGATACACTTTGCCTAATGTATCCCTTGTCCAACATTTCCTTTAGTTGCAACTTTAACTCAACCAACTCAGGTGTGCTCATCCTGTAAGGTGCTTTCGATGTTCGAGTTTCCCCTTAAACTAACTCAATAGAAAATTCTACCTCCCTATGAGGTTGCAACTCTGTAATGTCCTCAAGAAATACATCTTGAAACTACTGCAACACTAAGTACCTGTTCAACACATCTACATCCTCAACCTCCTTACCCTTATCACTAGAAATGTTTAGTGCAAATAGCTTGCACACTTTCCTATGGCTACTCTTTGCTTGCATAGTTATTACTATCCTAACTAATGTAGCTTTCTTCTTACCTTTGAATACTCTTGGTTCTCCATTATCATCAACATACTCAATAGATTTTTCATTGCAGTCAACATTGGTTCTAATAATACAACGAATCCATGCCCAATAACATATTGTATGAACCCAATGGTAAAACATTCAAATGTGTTGTTGTAGGCATACCATTCAAATCAAATGTGTAATATCTTACCTAATGATGAACTCGCTTCTTTGTACATGTAGCCAACTGCACTAACCAAGACTCTGCATGCAATTCCTTATTCAAACCACACTTATCCACTAAGTCAGGACTAGCATAGCTATAATTAGATTCAAGATCAATCAAAATAGAAATAAATTGATCACAAATCTTACCATCCATCTCAATTATAGATGTTTGATGTTCTCATTTCATGTTATCCACTGTTGCATAGATACATGGAATACTCTTACCAACATCCCCAACAGTTTGTACCTCATGTGCACTGTATATCCTAGGCCTTCCACCCTAATGTTGCGGACAATCTCTCCTTGGGTGTTTTTCTCCACATGTCCAACACTCCAAATAACCAGTTCCATCACCTCTATGTTGTTGTTGTGGCCCGTGTCCCTGTCTAGCTACATTAAATCTCTTTTGTGGTGTCACATTTTATTTCATATCTACATGTTAAGGTCTTGTCCTCTTAGGCTGCCATTTACCTCTACCTTTATCCTTTTTGTTCCATCCATGTTGAGATTCATTATTATGCTTTGATTTTTCTTAGAAATGCTTTAGTTTCCCAATAACTTCATCAAGCGACCGAGGCTCATCATACTCAATCCGATCTCTAAATGATAATGACAATCCACTGACAAATATCTGAACTTTAGCCTTCTCATCAGCAAGATATGATACATACCTCAATAGCTCCATAAACTTAGTTGTGTGCTCTTCGTCTGTCATTAATTCCATCTTTAGCTCATAAAATTCTTTTGCCTTACTATCATAGTACATTTCTGACAAATATTTCTTCCTAAAAAGCCTCTTGAATTCCCACCAACTCAAGTCATCTGTCTTGATATCTCAAACTCTCTTTACCTTTCAAGCTGAAGATAACTATTCTAGCCTTTATGTTATCTATATACTCATGCAACTCAAATAATTTGTTCATAGCAAGTATCCAATCTTCTACATCTTCTGGCTTATTCACATCTCTATCAAATATAGGTAGTTTTGCTTTCTTGAATTCATCCAGCAAGTATCCCCTATCAATCCTCCTGTAAGGATGATAATGATGATGATCATGATGTCTATCAGAACCAAAACTAGAATAATAGTTGTACTCATCACCCCTCCTTTTTGGAGTGTCCCATCCTCATGTGCATGGATGATCTAAAGTAGTCCTTGTCACTACAGTTCTGACAAACTCTAAAGATGTATAAAATTAGCCTCTGCCTACTTCTCTTGTGCTTGTATGATTCGGTCATTATCTGCCTTACAACCCCTTATATATTCCTTCAAGCTCCTCAATGTATCAGTCAAATCAGAAGCATGCCCCATACCACTTTCTTCATCTGATGCATATGGAGATTCTACGTAGTCTACCACATGGTTAGCCATTTGATATTTCTTCCTGCAATGCATAATATGTCAGATAAACCAAATCACAATAAATCAATGTACCTTAGTATAGCTCGGGGAGGATACCTTGTCTAAAAGATCACAAAATCAGCATAATACATGTATAAAATAATCATAAAAATGTATAGACATTCACAAGTAATTGTACCAACACATAAGCATCACTCTAGTTAAGGTCCAATCATCAATGCAAGGACATATCAACAATGCATGTTATGACCTCATGCATGACGACAATTATTACTCCATTGTACACATTGCCACATGCAACCACATGTACGCATAAACACATGTAGTCGAACATAATCAATCAGTTCTTGTGATAAACCTACAACATTGGTACATTTAATCAAAATATTCAAAATGTAACCTAACATACAAAGATGTAAGTAGGCGACAAAAATTCATCATGTAAGTGACAAATTGTTAGGTCCCTATACTACTAGTGTAACCCCTTATTATTATTAGTGCAACCCATTTATTATATTTTTGTGCCCATGTAGTCCCCATAATTTTATTATTGTGACCCATAGAAGCCCACTATTGTTATTGTTGTTCCCTTACATTATTATTGTTATGTTACCTCTGATTATATTATGACCCCTTAGACTCCTATATATAGAAAGAAGGCCTTGTCATTTGTATCATCCAAGAATTATTCATTTTTGTACTGTAAACGAGGTTTCCCCTTGAAGAGGTTGATTTTTAAGTCTCTGATCTATCTTTTCTATCTTTTTGTGAGTTGGTTTTATAACATTTGGTATCAGAGCTTTGGATTCTAGGGTTTCGCTGCTCCAAACAGGTCATCATGGAATTTTCGCTATAACATTTTCGCTACGTAGTTTCAGAAGCAAAAAAAAATACCCATTTGAGACAAAACCGTTTTGAACATTGGATATGAATTTCAGATCTTGTCTCACTATATTTTTGGAGATATTATCTAAGGAAGTTAGGATTTGTGCAAGCTATAGAATTCCATCTCAAACAGGTCATTGTGGAATTTTCGCTATAATTTTGTTTCTATAAAGGTTCAAACTCTAAAACTAAAACCCATTTGAGATGAAATCATGTTGAAGATTGGACCCAAATTTCAGATCTTGTTTCACTATATTTTTGGATATATGGTCCAAGACATTTAGGGTTTATTCAGGCTCCTGAATTACATCACAAACATGTGACCATGGAAAATGGTTATAACTTTCTTTCTGAGCATCAGATTAAAATTTTGTTACACATTACAGAAAGAGAACAGAATTTACTTCTCTGTGTATTATTTTTAGGTCTGAAGGTCGAAATAGTGACACATTGCACTTCATATAAGTTCTCTCTACCGAAAAAAGTATACAATCAGGTCATCTTGAGAGATTGGGCATAACTCTTTCTTGGAGAATCCAATTTTGATCAGACTTGTGGCATTGGAAGGAGGACGCAGAGGGCTACTACAGGTCACAATTCCATACCTTGGAGATTTGAAATTTCAAAGATATAATAGATTCGAGGTTGAGATCCTAAAAGAAAGAAAACAAATGACTCGAATCAAGAAAATAGAAACACTTAGTAATCAAAATTGGATGGATGATTTGAAGAATGTGATGAAAACTAAGATATAGTTTTATCTATGCCATGGAAGCTGATATCGATGGTATGGAAACATATTGGAAGAAATGAATGGAATATTTGAATAAATACATGGAAGGTTTGATGGAAGGTGGGACAAAGCTTCTACAAGGTGGCTACAAGAAACGCCTCCTAATGACAGAAAGGTAGGAGAGGAAACTCATGATGAGAAAAAAGTAAATTTTAATCATGATTTCATAAAATCTAACATTGGATTGAAGATCCACCATATTCCAAAGTTTCTATATGAGGAATTTTGATGGCAAGGATCCCATAACATGGATACTATAGATGGAGAAATATTTTGATCTACACGATGTGCAACTATTACAAAAGGTACATATTGCATCTTTATATTTAGAACTGAATCAATTTTTACGGTATAAAGGGATTTTTTCTCGTAAACCACTTGTCACTTGGTCAATTTTCACGGAGGAAATGATAGCACATTATGAGGATACAAAGAGCAACACATTCTTTAGCAAATTGATAAATCTCAAACAAAAGGGTTCAATGGAAGAGCACATTGAGGACTTCCAAAAATTGAATATAAGGGTAAATGATATTCCAGAGAAGCAGAGGATTGATGTATTCATAGGGAATTTAAAGGATAACATTAAACATGAGGTTCATCTTTGGGAACCTGATGCATTGGAGCAGGCATTCAGGCTGGAAAGAAAAATTGAAAGCAAAATTATGGAAATAAGAAATCCTACCACTCACAATTATAAATATGGAAGTGTTGTTGCTCCTAGCCTTCCACAACCTACAAGGTTGACACCACAACAATTGGAACAAAACAGAGAAAATGGTCTTTGTTACAGTTGTGATAGAAAATACACTAAAGGTCATAAGTGTTATGAGAAGAAATTATTTTACATTGATTATGAAGAGGAGAAAGAAAAATATCAAGAAACGTCAAAAGAAGAGGATATACACTACGAACCAACCCCAGAGAAAGAACAAATGAATCTGACCATATCTTGTAATGCATTGGAATCAATTACCACTTTTCAAACTCTCAAGATAGAAGGACATATCAATAATAAGAATATAACCTCACTTTCGTGATGAATCGAATAAAAAAACAGGCATATCAACATCACAGTGAAAGAATTTTTTATATAGGGGACTGGGCATTTTTACTAATACATCCATATAAACAAATGTCCCTCAAGCAAGCTAAGAATGCTAATAAATTATCACCAAAGTACTATGGTCCTTACAAGGTGCTACAAAATATTGGAACTATGGCATACAAATTGGAGGTTCCTGCATCTTCTCAAGTGCCCCCAGTTTTCCATGTTTCATACTTAAAGAAGGTTATAGGTGACTTGCTCTAAGTTCAAACAATATTGTCAGAACTTTACACGGAATGAAAAATCATATTGGAACCTGAAGCAGTCACAGAAACAAGAACCTGATAGCTACGAAATCAATCAATTTCAGAGTATCTCATCAAGTGGAAGAACTTACCCACTAAATATTCCACATGGGAGGATGAGAATTTTATACAGAAGCATCCAAAACTACTCAAGGGTTGACGAAAACACTTTTTGAAGGAGAGGGGCATGTTAGGTCCCTACACTACTAGTGTAACAACTTATTGTTATTAGTGAAACCCCCTTATTATATTGTTGTGCCCGTGTAGTCCCCGTGTTGTTATTATTATGCCCCATAAAAGCCCACTATTGTTATTGTTGTGCCCTTACATTATAATTGTTATGTCAGATTTGATTATATTATGACCCCTTAGACTCCTATAGATGGAAAAGAGGTCTTGTCATTTGTATCATCCAAGAATTGTTCATTTTTTTAATGTAAAGGAGGTTTCCCCCTCGAAGAGGTTGATTTTTAAGTCATTGATCTATCTTTTCTATCTTTTTGTGAGCTAGTTTCATAACAGAAATAACCATATACAGTCAATCACATACTCATGTCAAATACTCTTCATGAAACTAAAATCAAATTCTCCATGATAACCATACTACAACCCTAATCCATCACCAAGCAAATGCAACAATTATGTAAGTGTAAGAGACACACATGCAACTGACTTGCATGCATGAACAACACAAATTCAACCCATTAAGTTTGAGAGTTGAACCATGCTCTGGTACAACTCTATAATAGTCTCCTCCCACATCCACCCAAGTAACCATGCTAAATGGGGTAAACATGAGACGAGAGGCTACTATGATCAAATTCGACCTCCTATGTGATCTTAAGGAAGTGGAATCGACAGAACGTCACACACAGTCATCCAACATCATCAGTAGAACCCTCAAGAGGCAAGTCAACAACTCGAACAACCTATCCCTGGGTCCCACTACGACTCTGGACCTCTTAGGCCATATTCGCTCTCATGCTATGGGAAAGAGTGCGACCCGAGACCTAAATTCACTCTCATATGCTTTCATGCCAGTGAATGTGGACTAAAATTGCTAGTTATGTGCCAACAACCCCGAGAATTAAGCCATATTTTCAGGCCCAGAGCCTCGGCCACTGCCCAGAATGGAATGATAGCTCAGAATCAGATTAAGTACATAGAAATAATGAATAAAAATAAATAATCTCAATAAGACCTTATCCACGACCCCACTAACCATGACATGCATTTCATCAAACAAATTGTCAACATGTAATCTACATGTGTAAATAGCATAACTAAGTGTAGTGATCTCATACTTATCTGAGAATCGTTATGAACCACTGTTCCTTCATGTCATTGGCTACATAATCATCTATTATGTCATAGACACATTATCCATACAAATACAAGTAAAAACATGTTGAGATCCATACATAGTTGTTGTCATGAAATGTACATATAACCAACATAATAGGAACATAAATACAATAAACATATTAGCTATAAAAATCCACATATACACTAGTAAATATACAAATGAAAATCAATGGAATGAATTTATCATTAATCAATGTAATGAACGAACTGGTGATGGGACTACCACGTTCCACCTGAACATAGATTGGCTAAGCCAAGTCTCTCTTCAGCTAATCACCCCCATGCCA
Organism: Pinus taeda; assembly: GCA_000404065.3. Taxonomy (NCBI): domain Eukaryota; kingdom Viridiplantae; phylum Streptophyta; class Pinopsida; order Pinales; family Pinaceae; genus Pinus; species Pinus taeda. The sequence continues at coordinate 20,533 of APFE030139804.1, forward strand.
TATTCCAAGCATGAATGTGGGACTCATAGAACACATAAAAAACACCAACCAATGTGGATGCCAACGAAGCTCTCCACCCACACGGTGAGGAATTTAAGTGCCTCCTAGTCTCTAAGGATTTACCATGCATCCACAGTTTGATCCAAGGATCACTAGGACTTACACCGAGACATACTCTTTAGGTTTTACAATGCATTCCATCCTAGAATCACTAGGCCTAACGGAGAGAAAATCCACCTCTTGGCTTTACCGTATATCTTGCCATTCACCAGCAAGGATTTCTAGGCACACAATCTAGCTTTACTGCAACCCATAGTCTGTTTCAAGGGTTCCTAGGCCAGTGGCTTTCTGCATCTTCAGTCCGGTTCAGGGACCACTACACCATGTGTTTGTCAATTCAGAGATCCACCCCACTTAGCTTTGAATCCAATCCGACCATCCCACATAAACCGAATGAGAGAACCCATCTCATCAAAGCTATCAAGAAATGGCAAGGCTAGGTAGAAAATATTGTCACACCTGGGAAAACCCATTCCACGGTAGAGGAGAAACACATGCATGGAAAATATAGCAAGGAAAATATACACGCAAGTCGATACCTGAAATGAATCCTACTGTAGTTGCTTGATCTTGACTTTCCCTGCTTGATCTTTTATTCTTCTTTCCTTCTTTTCCTTTCTTGCTCCAATGCCAAAGTGCTCCAAGAAAACTTAGTGTCCAGGAGTATGTGAGAGAGAGGGAATAATGAGAGTACTCCAACACTGAACTAACAAAAGGTTAATCTGAAAAAAGGTTGCCAACTGACCCTCAGAAGCCTTTATATGAATGAGGCCTCTATTTTCTTCATTTTCCATTATTTTACTTCATTTTCCTCCTCACATGCAATCTATGACCTTTCACCTCCTTTTCTCCTAATTTCCATTATTTTCATAAATAATTGTACCAAAAATGTCATTTTTTCTTTCCAAAGCCTTAGCCATTTCCTTTGCCAATTTTGTTAGCCATAAACACCCAAATGAACACCCCCTAGGATGTCTTTCCCAACATTCAACATGGAATAAGTGTCCCATTCATCCGTGGTCATTGTTTTTTAACTTTTATTACATGGAATTTTCACCACGAATATTACAATTTAGCTCAATATGGAAGAGATATTGTATGTAATCTCTTGTTAAAGGAAAATAATAAAATAATAAATATAAAAATAAGCCTAGGTTAAAATAAAAATAATTTCAAACTAAGATAATGAAAATTAGGTTATTAGGGTATTTATGTGGAATTAGGCTATTTAAAAGAGGGAATTGAAGTAGCCTAGATCTATCTTAATCTATCAACCTTTGATGAAGATAAAACCTCTTTTTCCCTAAAAAATGGTTTTGCACCTTGAGAAATTTGATCGGGTAAATTAAACCAACATAAATCATGTTGGAAGTAATGCTTCCATGTTATGTGTTCCATGTGTGTTACAAGTTGTCAATGGGTATTCCGAGGTGTTATTATAGATGTGGTTATTTCTCATGTGTCTGAGTTGTAAATTTGAATCCCAAGGAGTCAATCTAGAAGTTGTTATTTCCCTATGTGTGAGTTGTCTATGAATCATAGATATACCTTCTTCGGATCTTATCATCTAGAAGTTGGTGATCTAATTCTTGTATATGTAGCGGCTTTATGTGATCAATAAAAGAATGTGGGCGATTTGTTGTGTATATAACCTCTCTTAACTCTCTTTTATTTTTCTAACATGGTAGCAGAATTGGTATTAGCTTGACTACCTCAAGGGAGGGCCAGGAATATGTGAGGGATTCTGAGTGTTATTATTTCTGTAAATATTAGTATAGATGTGTCAGAGTTTATTTTTAGCATGTGAAATTTTTTTGTGATCCTTTGTGTATAGATCTATTTGTTTGTTTGCAACTTCTTGAAGCATCGTCAGATCCTTCCATCTTTCTATATGTAAAGTTTTGTTTGTGCTTAAATGCCTGGAACCTATAAAGGAGTTAAATTCATGCCTCAATGGTTTTGTTAAAGTTGTGTGCACTATCATATTATAAATATGAAAAATCATGCCCATGAACTATATAAGTTGTTGCACAGATCTGGATTTAATATCTAGATATGAGATCTAGGATGGAGGAGTTTCAAGTGGGCAATGATATATGTAAAAATTGTTAAAATTGGAGGCAGATCTCAGTTTTTCGTTTCTGCAGGGAAGAGATCTCTGCGTCAAATGTTTATGTTGCAATCTTGTTCTGATCCCAAATTTGGAGTTTGCATTTTTAAACATATTGAGTCTAGTTAGCTGAATTTGTGAGTGTAAGTTTGTTGTAATTGACCACTCTAACAAATGTTTCTTTCTGAAGACGGGAAAGCTCCAAGAAAAGGATTGAACTAGATGAACAACTTTTGACCTGTGCTAAGGACGAACGTGGTGACTTGTTTATGTCTAAATCATAGTTGATAGTTTGATCATTATTGACTTTGTAGTTGTGAAATGTTTTCAATTTTAGTTATAAAAAAGGATTGGTGTTTCTTAAACTGGAAGCCTCGGTATCTGAAACATCAATTCTTGTGTAAGGTCAAGTTGTTTGATCAACTTTTGAACACATTTAGTATCCCTAGCTCCATCCTAACAACTGACAGATAACCGAAAGAGAAATATCTAACAAATGGTGGTTGGTCCATAAGATGGTTCATTACTTGACGACTCTTATCACGGAAAGCCCGACGAGTCGAGGTGTGAATATTGTTGATCTTGCAATGTTCATCAATGATGGTCAAAAGCGATTACGTTTTAAATGGAGGTCAAGTGACAACTTGAATATATGGTGGTGAAAGAGCAGCGTTTGTGAGATTCTAGAGTGCATGTGAGTGCTGATGAAGGCTAGTCAGACACATATCATATTGTTGTTGTAATATGTGTTCCATGTAAGCATTAAGGGAGGGTGTTGGAAGTAATGCTTCCATTTCATGTGTTCTATACGTATTACAAGTTGTCAATGAGTATTTTGAGGTGTTATTCTAGATGTGGTTGTTTCCGATGTATCTGAGTTATAATTGTGAATCCCAAGGAGTCAATCTAAAAATTATTATTTCCCTATGTGTGTAAGTTGTCTATGAGTCATATATCTACCTTCTTATATGTGTAACTGCTTTATGTGATCAATAAAAGAGAGTGGGTGATTTGTTGTGTATATAATCTCTCTTAGCTCTCTTTTATTTTTCTAACAGACCCATTTAACTCTGAAACTATCAAGCTCCTATGGGGATCAAATCTCTTTTACACTCAAAAGAGGTTGCACCATGAGAAATTTGATCTCTCTTGGCACTTGATAAATCCAAAGTTAAGATAGATCTACACTCATTAACTATAGTCAAAATGATTATTGAATATTCTTAATAATAGTCATAGATTAAAGGTTGAGATTTATCTCAAAAGTAGTTATGTTGTTTCTTCCTCTTTAATTAAATTGATTAATTAAAATTAATGGCACATGAACATGAGATTGATGGCTTTTTGGCATCTGGTATTAGTAACCCATGGTATTGGGGTATGATATTATAAGAAACCCTATTTTTTCCATGGTAAAATAGGATTAAATATCCTTGACGAAAATTCTTGTTACCTATTTTTTTAAATTTAAATCTTATAATTTGTTTAGTTGATTAGAGACTCTCTCAACTCAATATGGAAAATATGTTGTAATGTTATTTTATGTAAACATTATGATTATTTCTAATTGTAATCCAACTTAATAAATCATAAATCCTCAATCAAATTAACCCTAGATATATGTATAGTATGTATAGTCATGGGTTCCATAACATAATAATCCCAAAATGTTTTAAGCATTTGATTTTTTATTTTCTTTTCCAATTATTTTGGATCTCTCTAAATAAACAATTATGTGTGAAAATATCATTATTCAAAAATTATTTTTAAATATATTAAATAATTTTTTATTCAAATTATCGTTGTCAATTTATTCATTCATGAAAATATCTTTTGAACTGATGAGAAATTTAATATTAAAAAAATAATAATAATTAATATAAATATAAGTATATACAATTTCACTTAAATAAAAGTAATTAAAATATAATTTGAAAAAAAAAAATATTTTAAATATTTATAATAAGTTACTTATTTTTCTAAAAACCCCTAATTGGAAAATAATTGAGAAAAGTTCAAAAAAAAACGTAGATTTAAACTATGTTATTCATGTTCTTACTCGAAACATCTCACAATATAATTAATTGTGGAAGTCTCCAAAGAACATTTTTCATAGTTTTGAAATTGTAGTCTAGGTCCGAAGGTTTAGTTTATAGGGTCATGTTGTCTAATCTCGTAAAAGTTATTTTCTTAATTTTATTTTAGATGGTTATTTTATTTTTTTAATTTAAAATTTTAAAGTAATATAATTTATTTTAAGTTTAAAATAAAATTAAAAAATAATTTAAAAAAAATTATAAATAAAAGAAAAAATTGCTCGCCTAAGAATTTTATTTAATTAAATTTATTCTTATTTTCAAAAATACAATACTCGTGCCTTGTGTGCCTTCTGTGGTCAACCCAAAAAATGGAAAGGAAAGGAAGTCGTTTAGCTATTAACAACTTGAAAACTTCATTATTAAATTATTTTTATTTTTTCAGTTTTGACCTTTTTCACATTACTGATTATTATGTGCTCTCCTCGCATTTTAATACCACAATTTTTTAATTTTTTAAGTCAAACTTAGTCCTGCAATTTTTAAAATTATTTAAATCAAACTTAGTTCCGCGAGAAAAGAATCACTTTACTTCATCATAAAGGAGAATTGGTAGTGGAAAGTCTTCATTATTAATATTTTATTTACAATACGAATTTTTCATTTATAAATATTTTATGTTAGAGATGATTAAGAATAATGAAAATTCTTGATATTAAATTTAAAGTAATATATAAAAGTGGAAAACTTGTATAGCTTGGACTCTTCGTCCTAGATATAAATAATATATATATATTAATATATATTTATTAAAATGAGAAAAGATTGGTAAAGCCTGCCATGGTGCTGCGCTGTCCATGTTTAGAAGTCGCCGATCTGAACTGTTAATATCTGTGTACGATCTTGAAGTTAATAATAAAATAGACAAGGATATATGTGTGCGAATTTGGAATTAATAATGAAATAAAAAATTCCCTGATTGCCCGGGTGTGTGGTAGTTGGATGACCAAGGCGGGCAGTTGAGAAGCTTCATGGCTTTATTCTACTGAGTTTTTTTTTTAATAAATTTTATGATAGAGTTGAAACTTTTGCGATGCATAATATATTTGTGAGAATAATATAGTTGTTGAAATGGTTTGCTGTATTTATTTAATATAATTGCAATAGTGGTGAAATATAGATTGAATGACTACATCCGTTTTGTCTGGTGTGATTTCTTAATGTTTGGTTAAAACTTTTTATTGAATACAATAGGTTTTGAATTATTATTATAAAAATTGTGTAAATATTTAATAATTATTTAATTTAATATAATTATATTAATAATTAATTTATTTAATATTAATTAATATAATTTAATATAATTATTTTTAATAAAAATATATAAATTATATTGAAAGAAACATTAACGACCCTTTACTAATTATAAACAGATATGATCAAATTATAATATACGGAATTTAAATCCGATATAATTGACTGGTGCCTCACTTCAAATATTTAATATACTAATGTTTCCATAAAGGACTGTCGCCTCACATCTAATATTTAATATATTAGATTCTGCTTAGATTAAATTTACAACTATATATATACATATAAACAGGTTATATTGATGTAATTATTGTTATTAATATTATAATGTATATAAATATTTTTTATAGGGATAGTTATATATTTTAAATAAAAACATTATTTAATTTTAATTAAGTTGAGTGGTCTTAATTAATTAAGAGTTATGTAATTTTCTTAAGAGGTTACAAGTCAAAAACCAAGAGGTGGAATAGATATGCTGATTAATAAATTTAGTAGTCAAATAATTTACCTAGAAAATAAATCTTCATCCCACAAACAAAAAATTCTTATACTAAATTAATGTTTAACTTAACCATAACTTTAAAATTAAAAAGAAAAATATAGTAATAAAATATTCAATAAAAATTTAAAAATCCTACTGCGAACATGATATTTGTGCATAGAAGATAATTAACCAAATCCCAAAAGAAATCCGTCACAAAAATCAGCTTGGTGAGGTTTTACACATAGCTTAGATTAATTTCCTCCGGTCGTATTATTTAAAAATCTGGGTATCTCCAAATGAAAGTCAAATGGTTAATGGCCGGCAGAAGCGACCGGTCAGTACACGCGTGAATCGTCACGAGCCTTGTAGCCGATTGCTTGTTGCTGCGGACACTTTATGCAGGCCCTCATACTTTGACTTTTGCTGTCGAAAGTTCGAATCACAGCCATGGCCAGAACACAGGGAGTTCCGCTGGTGTTCATGTCAGCATTATTCATCTGCGTTTTACAGGGTACTGACTACAGTTTTATGGTTTTTGTTGTTTTTCTTCCAAGGGTTACGTTTTATAACTGCATTTTTTTATCTTTGCAGGGGCAGGAGGTGCGATCTTCGAGATCCAGAACAACTGCCGATTCACGGTTTGGGCAGCAGGTTCATCAGGCGATGGTAAACGGCTGGACAGCGGGCAGTTGTGGAGCCTTCAAGTCGCCGGTGTTACAACAGGTAGGTTTTGGGGGCGCACGGGGTGTTCCTTCAACGGCAACGGCCGTGGCAGCTGCAATACTGGGGACTGTGGCGGTCTACTAAACTGTCAAGGCTCCGGAAACCCCCCTGCGACGATATTTGAGTACTCTCTCAATCAAATCAACAACCTCGACTTCTATGACATCTCTCTGGTGGATGGATTCAACCTGCCAGTGTCGATCATTCCCTCCAACTCTTCGTGCCACGCAATCGCCTGCAGCAGAAATATAAGTGCCATCTGCCCCGCTGAATTGAGGGTTTCCGGCGGATGCGATGCCGCCTGCAATCGTTTTAATACATCACAATATTGCTGTGGTGGATGGATTCAACCTGCCAGTGTCGATCATTCCCTCCAACTCTTCGTGCCACGCAATCGCCTGCAGCAGAAATATAAGTGCCATCTGCCCCGCTGAATTGAGGGTTTCCGGCGGATGCGATGCCGCCTGCAATCGTTTTAATACATCACAATATTGCTGTACGGGGCAATATTTGAACAATTGCGGTCCGACTAATTATTCGATGGTTTTCAAGCGCCAATGCCCCCAGGCCTACAGCTATCCAAAGGACGACACCAGCACCTTCAGTTGCCCCGGAGGCACCGACTATAAAGTCGTTTTCTGCGGCGGCAATGCCACCTCCCTGCAAGGTCAGTTCCCTCTTCCACCGTCTTACCACTTGAGAATCATAGAGAGTGAATTTTCGACCTGCTAAACTCGTGCGCGTAATGTTTGCATTTCTGTGTACAATAAACACTCTGTTATTCATCCGCTTCATTTACTATCTAGTCTGTTTAATTTTTTTTTTATTTGGACCTCTTAGGGTTCGCATTTCTGTGTACAATGAACACTCTATTATTCATCCAGTTCATTTACTATTTAGTCTGCTTATTCAGGACATCAGAGTAATTGGAGGTCTGGTATTTTCAAAACATAAAGATTTTCAGCGTATTTACACTGTAATTAAACTGAGAGAAAATTAATGTATTGCAAATTGACCTGTAATGGTACTTATCTTTTTCCAATTGATGTAAGAACCACAGATAAGCTCTCGCCAAATGATATTAAGCGCATCCCCTACCTTTTCAAACCCTGTGCCTATCCCTTGTCCAATGAGGTAAAGGCAAGGGATGATAAGTTTTATCCCTTACCTTGTTGCCTTTTGGAAAACCTCTACCAAAGGGTTTGAATTAAATTGATTTTTTTGGGTAATGGAAAGCTAATTAAAATTTACTTGTTAAATTAATAATAAAATAAAATTTAATCTTAATTTAAGTGGCCAGTGAGATAGTTTTATGTTATTCACAAATGCAATCTAATTTGTTATTATTGAAGAAAGTGTTTACAGAGGCAGAGCAATTGTCTAGACAGTTAAAAGTGGTTAAAATCTGAGTAAAAAAATTCAAAAAATCTTATACTAACACTATTTGAATCATGTTGTTAATAGTAGAAATTAATTTAGCAGCATCAAAAACATCTGAAACACTCAAAACCTAAAAATTTGATAATTATAACTTAGATTTACAAAATTCCTTAAATTTTATCAAAATTTTACAAAATTTCCATAATTTTTAAAGGAAAAAAAAAAAAAAAAAAACCTGAATGCTGATTCTATATTAATCCCAAAACCCTGGAGTTCCTCACGATAAACCCTTCGAGTTAGAACGTAGAAAAGCCTGCTTTAGCCGTCTTAAAAAAGCCAGACAGAAAACGGGAAGCTTTGAAGCTAACGGTTGCAGACGGTTCTGCAAAGGGAATGACGCACCTAAACCTTATCAAACTCTGACTAATTTGGGGACGGTCAATTTCTCCTTAGCTCGACGAAAAATGGCCGATTGACCAGACAACGAATTGATTCATCTTGATGTTTTGGACCAACACTACAAAATATTATTTTAATCAGGTTACAATTTTGTCTAAAAATAGTGATTATGGACCAACACTACAAAATATTATTTTAATCAGGTTACAATTTTGTCTAAAAATAGTGATTGTTTTTAAGATTTTAATTTAAAAATGAAATTTTTTTTTAGGAAATATGGGTTATGGTTATCCAATTTTAAAATTTTTGGTACTTTTATAAGATTTTTCATGATGTTGATTTAATTTTTATTATTAAAATTTATTTAAATATTTTTATGATTAAATTTGGTAAACAAAAAAACTATTTCAATATTCATCTAATTGTAATAGAAAGTTCAAAAAATTGCTAAACAAAATTGTGGCCTCGTAAACAACACCCGTTAAAATTATAAGGTTTACTAATATTTATAACTGTTACTTATCCGTCCAAAATGATGTAATGGCCAAGGATATGCGCTTATCCTTTACCACAAATGATGTAAGAAATGCCACAAAGAATGCCTTAATAAGATATCCTGCCACTAACTAATACTTGAATATTAAGTTAATAAAAAAAATTCCCATCGGGCAAAGCCTAAAGATGGGCATTTGACAATGAAAGGCATTTGTCAACCAATATAGGGGCTCTACCCAGATTTGAAATTATATTAAGTTAATAAAAAAATTTCCCATAGGGCAAAGCTTAAAGGTGGACATTTGACAATAGAAGTCATTTGTCAACCAATATAGGGGCTCTACCCAGATTTGAAATTCGGTTTCCTGTGTAGCGAATGTTTTGCTCTAGGCTTAAGAATATAGTGAGAGTTTTATCTTAAGTCTTTAACTCACAAGTGACTAGTATTTGTCTTGATTTTAAAAACAAAAAGTAGACATATATTCTTTTAAGATAATGGAATTGATTATAAAAAAATTAAGTGGATTTAGTAAGTTGGAATCCAGCAAAAAATATTTTAAAAATTTTTATAATAAGAATGATTGATATAGTTTTTAATTGTGGAAATGAATTCAGCACCATCAAAAACCCCTAAAGCATCGAAAATATTAAAGTTTGACAGCTATAACGGGATTTACAAAAATGTCTACCTAACTTTATCAAAAACTTGCCAAAATTTCTATAATTTTGGAGAAATTTGAACGGAGGGTAGACTAGGTTGAAAATACATTAGACACGATACGACTCAAAAATCTCAGGTGTCACGATTTATTCGCCAAACGCAGAAACTTTAGTTAGAAAGTTCGAAGTATCACGGATTTTAGGGCAAAGTTCACCTGAATGTTATAAGATTCAGGAGAAAGTTCGAATATCACGGATTTTCGGAAAAAGGTTCACCGAAAAGTTTCTCACAAAATTCAGCCATTAATAAAATTTACGGGTGGAATCAAGTATAGTTAGCAATGTTTACCGAAAAGTTGTCACAAAATTTAGCAATTAATAAAATTTACGGGTGGAATCAAGTCTAGTGAGCAATATTTTCAGTAATCTCAACCGTGTGAAACCAATGTTTGGAATCGATTTTCATAGTCTCAACACCCGTGTTCTAGTGAGCAATATTTCCAAAATTCCGACCAAAATTATAGGAGAAAAAAACCAAATCAAATACTTGAGCAGGACTCAGTGGATGCCGCCTATCCCACGGCGCTCTCCCATCTGATTTGCACAACCTATCAAGTTGGTCGCCAATATTGTCCTCATGTTATCTAAGCCGCTCATATTTATTGAAAAATAAATCAAGAGAAAGCAGAACAAGTTTTCCTGTTCCCAGTTCAATGCAATGTCTGGAACTCCTCTCCTTCGCCTTCATATATGCACTCTGCTCATCCTCTTCTTCTGCTCCTCCTCAATTTCATGTTTCCCGAACAATTGCACTTCTGTTAATAGGTGCGGCAACTTCAGTTTCAGCTATCCATTTGGACAGAAACACAGCAGATGTGGTGACCGTTACTTTCAGATTGACTGTGATCCAGGTATTCACAGCCCTTTTATAAATCTTAGTGAAATTGAATTTCAGATATTGGAGCCCTATATCTTGGGGAATAATAGAACTCATCAGAGCATCAGAATCGCTATCGACGATTTCTGCGGGAGAGGAGGCAAACTTTTTGGTAATTACTCTCATTCGCGGCAGGATCGTCCCAAGCTTTTCCAAATAGCCCCAGGATACACAGCTTTGCCGTTTTGGACGGACTGTCATCAAATCAATCCCTTTGAGAAGAATTATACATTAAAGATGATTGAGTTATGTGGCAAAATTTGGTACTACAGTTTCAACGCAGAAACTGACATGAATCGGACACTTCTATGTGAAACGCATCTTCATCTACCAGTTAAGAAGGAAGTTGTGGAGTTCAATCAGTCCATTAATAACCAGACATTCATGAAGCAGGGTTTTTGGATAACATGGCGTGTCGACCCCTACAGAGATCAAAACTGTCGGACTTGTTTGTCGAGTCAAGGGTTTTGCGGTTTTAACGAATCCACAGAATTTCTTTGCTATTGTCCCGATGGTACATCGAGGTCTGAAGAATGTCATGGTCAGGGTCATGGTAGGTCTTCCCTACCTTCTAATCACTGAAATACAAAGTTCAATATTTTTAATATTTACATGATGAGCCTTATAATAATTTAGTTTTTTTAAGAATTTTTGTTTTCCAAATGATGTAAGAAAAGGGATAAGTGCTTATCGCTCGCCTTTTGGAAGAAATGGTCACATTGTTGCTGGATGACAGTTGATAAAATTTGGCTACATTTTGTATAAATAGCTAATGTCAATTACTTCCTCGGCGGTTCTCAAGAAGCTAGGGCAAAAAAGGGACAATTTTCAAGCTCACGGCTCTAAAGAATTATGCAAACAGAGGGAAGTAGCAGAATCTTTCATTTCATTTCAACTTGGATAAAATTCTGACCTTCTGAATGGTCAATTTCTTCTTTCCTGGAAAGAAATGGTGGATTCCTCTGTCATAGCTTTGGGTAGGGTTTGAGACAGGGCAGATTCAAGTGTTCTTTGTTTGCCTGAATCCAAACATATTTTGGCAAATCATCAGTATTTTTCTGACTGCCACCAACATCGAAACCTCCGAGTTTAAGCCATTGGCCTTTCAAACATAATCTTTTGGATCTATAGGTTTAATGACAGATTGGATTTGTCCTGATACAGAAGCTTTTATCCGTTCAGTGCTGAAATTTTACGGGCAAAATGTTTGTCAAATATGATCAGTGAAATATGGTCATTATATATTTACACCAGACTTAAAAGACACTTTGTCAATTCCTGAGTAATCTTTCTACGTAATTTTAATAAATGTACAGCTATAAAATTAAAAAGAAATGTGTTTAATATTTTTTTGGTTGTTATTTACATATGCAGAAAGAGTAAAGATCTAAATATGCAAAGTAATTACTCATTAAATTTCCATAAAAAAATTACACTCGATTAAAAAAATGAACTTCAAAACATTTTATCTTGAAATCACATCATCAGCTTAAATTCTGTTTATTCACATTGTCATCTTGAAGTTTATTTTGTTAATTAATTCATTTTATTGGTAAATTCTCTTTATTAGTGCAGATTCTATTTTGACACGTTTACCTTAAAATTCCCGTCATACTGTTTAATTCTCACTGGAACGGCGCTTTTCGCTTGAGATAGCACTCTAACGCTCTAAATGCTTCAGAAAAGCGGTGAGTTGAACGGCCCTTTTCACAGCCCCCCAGCGCTCAAAATGCTTAAGAGAAGCGGTGAGCCGCGAGAAAATTGAAAGCATACTGTTACCAATCTATTGGTGTTCGGATTCCTATGAACAGTTGTCCTCCCCTATGAGATTTCAAGCTTTTATGTTCAGGGTCTGGGTGCGTAGTTTTCTTCTCAATACCGTTTCTTTACAAATGACAGCGATTCAGATGATATTTTCTCAAAAAGCCCATTGCTCATCCGCGCAAGTCATACCCCACTCTTCTGCAAATAAACTTGTGCGGTTGGCTCCATTAATGATTCCTTATATGTTCTTGCTCAGTGTGCTAAATCAATCTTCCACTATAAAAACGATTCAAACACTAACATTTTGAATTTTTGAATTTATTTTCACTCACAAGAAAACTGCCGCTGGGCAATTCTGTGGCCTCGGTTATTAATTGTAATAGTAACTCAAAGAAAGCGGGATATATTACACAACTGTATTACCCTGCGTGACTATCGAGGTCTCGAGGTGGGGTTGTTTTATTATTTGTTGTTACCGATAACCAGACTTCAGAGGATTCTGTGAATGTATTAGCTGTTTGATCATCACATAAAATGTCTGTTTCGTTAATTCATATTTTCGTTCTAATTACAGGACAAAATATTACAGTGGTGAGTCCCAATATGACACTGACATCGAAAAAAATAGTTATATTGTTGGTAAGCGTCGTCGGTTCAACAGCTCTATTTGTCATGCTGTGCCTAGTGTTCGGTCGATGTGTTAGACAGTGGAAAACCTCTGTTAGAACAGGTAATAATAAAATTATTGAGGTATCGTTTCCATGCTCAATTGCGCTATATATTTTATTTTATTTATTTATTTGTAGCTTTGTCGAATTAAATCATTATGAAGAAAATTGTCATTGTGATGCTCTCTCCACAGCTAAGAATATAGATGCAAGAGGAAATTTCGGGGAAGTATATTTTGATTACAAAATTCTCAGAGATGCTACTGGAAACTTTGATCGGAAAAACATGCTTGGCAAAGGAGGATTCGGAGAAGTTTACAAGGTATAATAATATTCGTGGTTTTGTTCAATTATGTGGTACATTTACAGTGTAATTGTAATGATTTTGATGATCCGCAGGGAAGGCTTCCGGATGGGAGGGATGTTGCCGTTAAGAAACTGAATGGAAAGCACACTACTCAAGCTGCTGAGGAATTTCTAACGGAAGTGAAACTCATCAGTAGTGTCCGTCACCGTAATCTTGTTTGTTTACTCGGATGTTGCAAGAGAGGGCACAAACGCTTGCTGGTTTACGAATTTATGTCAAATAACAGTCTTGACAAACATTTGTTCGGTAGGTTGTTCTTACTAGTGCCAACGTTTTCAAAATTCATGTTGTTTTCAGAAATTATGTGACTCGTACTGAAGCTTTAGAATACTATTGCTGGGGTCCGCAGGCAAGATAAGAAATCCTTTGTGCTGGGAAAACCGATTAAACATTATAGTGGGCACAGCACGAGGCCTTGCATACCTGCACGGGGAATCCAACGTTCGCATTATACACAGAGACATCAAATGTCCAAATATACTCCTCAGCCTTCATCCCAAAATTGCAGATTTTGGATTGGCTAGATTTTTCCCAGAAAGCCAAACACATGTTTCTACCAGAGTCGGAGGAACAATGTAAGTTCAGCAATTCATTTATTAGTTGTTTTCAGCGAATCTTTGTAACTGTCGAATCCAGATATTAATTCGTGGCTTTCATGAATTTGGTTTAAGGCAGAGGCTACACTGCACCCGAATATGCGGTTCATGGGCAATTAACGGAAAAAGCTGACATTTATAGTTATGGGATCGTGGTTCTTGAGATCGTGAGTGGGAGAAAGTGCGTGGATGCAAGACTGCCCGCGCCTCGTCAGCTTCTTCTCGAATGGGTGAGTCTAATGAAGATAACTTCAGTTCAATAATTTAATCAAGAACATCTTTTGTTAGGCTTCCTTGGCATGAAATGTTCAAATAATCCAAGGACTTCTATTTATTTTTGGAGCTTTATTTTCTTTTTTCAAAAAGTCTGTTATTTGTCTTTTTTTGCTTAAGTGTCGATCTTTCTATTTCATTAATGCGAAAAATAGTTTACAACAAATACAAGTATCTCCGCGACGCCAAGGAGACATAAAAAATTAGAAAAAAGCCCTTAAGGCAAAACTTCTTAGCTTTACAAAGAAAAACATCTAACCCAAGGAAAATAAACCACAATAGCCTCTCGGCCCTCGGAAAGCCCACAAAGACTCCTGCCACCCAACCCTTGGAAGAGCCCCATTGATTTGAGCTGTTCATTTTTGCAATCAAACCAATGGCCGAGGTTGACATCGCTCCACTAAGACAACCAAAGTTTAACGGTACCGCTTTTCCAAGCTGCACGATTAAACTTGACCATTGATCCACACTGCTAAATCCTATGGTTGAGAATTATATCGCACCGAACAAGCTGACCCCACGTTACTGTGCGATGTAGGGTGGTTTCCAAAACCATCTCCCTGCCACGTGTAGGATGCTAATTGTGATCGCTGCAAAAACGCAAAAACCGTTTCTCGTCTGAGAGCGGTGCGATTGGCCGAAAACCGCCTAGGAAGGGGTTTTTCTCTCCAAATTCCTAAAATCGAAATATTTCGGCTGCCGGAAGAACTTGGATTCCTCCCGCGCCTGCTTTTCCTCCTCGCTTAAACCTGGAACCCGGAATAGACACTCCCTTAATGAAGGAATTGTGATGTCTGTTTCGCTCACCCTGATGAACAGTGATATCCATCTCACTGACTACAGGAATTTCAGCGGCTAGTCGTATTCTGCCCCCCACCAAAGACCAATTTGCCAGATAATGATGACGCATACAGAGGATAAAACTTAAGAGCTTGCCTCAATGGCTTTGTGTCTGAACACTCTCCTATCCTCTTCTACATGTTCAAAGCAAAGAGTCCTCAATCTGCTTTGACTCAACTCCTGCCACTCCATCGAAACCTTATCCTCTGTACAGCTGACCCCTTGGTTGGCAAGAAGATCCGCCAGCTTATTGGCCTTTCTGCGAACATGATGGAAACTAACAGTGTGAAGGTTTTGGAGATGACCCTGAATTCTTTGGAAAACTCAGATTAATTTTCAGTGTTTGGAGACTTTTTTCGGCGTTGTTCCACTATCTTCTATTATCACATTGCAACAATTATCTTGACTCAGAAGATCCAGGCATTGCTCTATAGCCATTAGTTCCGCCATGTTGTTGGGGGCTTTCCCTAGGTGACAATGGAAGATGAAGATAATATTTCCATCAGCATCCCTAAGGACTCCTCCATACCCAGCGGTTTCTGGGTTTCCTTTTGAAGCGCCAACAATGTTGTATTTCAAAAATCCTTTTGAGGGAGGATGCCATAAATCCTTCTCCATGTCCATTGAAATCACCTTCCTATCTAGGCCTCGAGGAGTGAGCCCCTGCATCCCCAGCTGCCTGAGAATTTTGGAACCCCTATCTGAGGAAGGGTTTTTAGGTTAGTAGCGAACAATGATTCCTACTGTCTCCTTAAGCTATTTCAGGATTATCTCAAGCAGGCGGTGTGGAGGATTCTTTTTATCCTTAAATATTCTTTTGTTCCTCTCCTTCCAAACATTCCATATAATGAAACTTGGTGTAAGGGCCCAAGCTGAGTTAAGAATTTCATAATCCGAAAAATTTCTTCTCCAATTATTGAGGGTATTAATGATACTCCCTCTGTCCCTGTCGGAGTGTTGAAAGATTGTGGCAAATATGTCCCATAACCAGGAGGTGAAAATGCAGCTGTTGAGTAAATGCTCCATTGTTTCCTCTTGCGCCTCACAGAGCTGGCATCTTGAAGGCCCTAGAACACCCCTCTTCCTGATTTTGTTCCAAGTCAAGATTTTCTTGTGGTATACCAACCACATAAAGAGTTTGATTTTCATCCACCCTTGGTGCCTCCAAAGGTTCTGCCAAATTTTGTCAAGAACCTGGGAATCCAGCTCAAGGAGAATGTTTTTTGCTTCTTTAAGATTAAAGGTGCCCTCTTTGTTATTGCCCCATCTTAGTTGGTCTTGCCCCCCCGTGAAACTAAGATCTTCCTCTGTTCCACCATTTTCATGAGCGTCTCTACTTTTGTTTTCAAGGAATTGTTATTCCTGCAATCAATA